>PVJA010001629.1:99872-122367 GCA_004027025.1 Myocastor coypus | reverse complement strand
AGAAGAGAAGGGAAGGGAAGGGAAGGGAAGGGAAGGGAAGGGAAGGGAAGGGAAGGGAAGGGAAGAGAAGAGAAGAAGCAGAAACAGAAGTAGCAGAAGAGGCAGAGGCAGAGGCAAAATCAGAAGCAGAAGCAGAGGAAGAGGAAGAGGAAGAGGAAGAGGAAGAGGAGGAGGAGGGGTAGGGGGAAGAAGAGGAAGAGGAAGAAGAGCAGGAGGAGAAAGAAAGTTTTCTTTTGTATATGTTGGAGAATTGATTTGAAGTCTCAATAAAGAAATGTACCAAATTAGGAGTCACAGAACTATTTTGGTATCTGGTATGAGGCATTGATTGTGATGCTGACAAAAATATTTGAAATGGTGCCACATACATATATATCTAAATTGTTACATGGCTGGACACTCCTTTAAGGGGAAACAATGATCAGTCAGTGATTGCTGAAAAATGATAGCTCACCAGCTTCTGGAAAAGTTTTCTGAATTACCCTTTAGGCAGCTATTGTCTGTGCAAAATAATAGGAAGAAATAACTGTATATCCAACATTTTTGGTTATTTCACATAAAGAAAATTTGCCTTATGCCTTGGATAATTTACCAGAACTTATAAATTAACCACCTCTAGATTTTGATCAGTCATAAGATTCAGTGAAATTTCCAACATTATACTTAACATTTAAATTAATATTGCATTATTATTAATTGACTCCTTCTCTGGGAAAAAAAGTGTGATAAAGACAGTGATAACCACAGCTGTTGGAATCACCAGTTAGATTGATATGTACCTACATGTTTTATACAGGGCTTATAAAAATGTATGAGAGTATTTATACCCTTCTAACAGACTCAAACTTAGGCATGACCTTTCATCTTTCATAGAGTTGTCATTATATATAATTTGGAATTTTAGTAAAATACTGCTGAGAACGGTTGAAAATATTTACTTTATTGTCTTGAAATACTTGGATTCCTCAAAGTAATAAAGACATTCCAATGTCCTTCTTTGAAAGCATTTCTATTTTTTTTTTATTTTGATCTTTGTTTTGCTTTACAGCAGTACTCCTCAATTCTACTTTCACTATTTCTCAGATACACTACTGCTTATTTTACAATCTTACTCTATTCTTTGGAATGGATTACAACTTTCCAGTGCCAGCTGTTTTTCAAATTCCCATTTGACCCTTTTCATTTGTTCCAGTGCTCAGTACTGTCCCCCTGCCAATTTTACCTTTTTGCTAAGCAATTTCCATTTCCTAAGATTTTTTTTTTCAGTATCTGGGACTAAAATCAGGTCTTTCTTCTACTGAACTATCTCCCTAACTCTCCTTTTCTTTTTGAAAATATAAATTACATTTTACAATTTGTAATTATGATTTACATAAATGAATCACTTTGAATTTTTGTAGCATCTTTTATGAATCTATCCTATTTGCTAACGAATTACAAAACAGTAATATAAAACTACCGTTAGAAATTATGCAAAAGTAATAGGAATTCAACGATGGTTACTGAATTGAATAGATTAGTTGATCTGTTCAATGGAAAGGAAAAACCTAAGATGAGAAAAATGACAAAAGAAAAAAGGTAAAAAGATATATTTATGTGTATATATATATATATATATATATATATATATATATGTAGTATATTTTGGAATCCTTTACTACTGATTTCAGCTGGTCTTTGAAAAGAAGCAATTAATGCTTATTTCTTTTTCTTTTTAATTTCTTATAATTGTTTTTTTGCTTTTTAAAGAAAGTACAAATGATATCACAACAAAACTTGTAAATGTTGCAGAATTTCATTTAACAAAATGATATGGATTTCACAGTATTTGTTGCAGTGCATAATGTTGTCTTCCCACTAGATGTTCATATTACCAGGTGTATATATGCAAAACCAGAAGAAGAAATATATGAGAGAAGGATGAGAAAAAGGACCATAAATTGAAAAGGGAGGCAAAACAAAAGAAGCACTAACTTCTCTTTTACAGGCTAGCAGAAATACACAGTACAGTTGTCCAAACCATCTGACTCACATATATATGCACATTTCTTTCACCACTCTCTCTGTTGTCTTCAACTCTGTAATTCCTTCTTAATAGGTTTATTCTCTTTTCCAAGAATCTATCCTCCCGTTCGGATTTTATTTTCTTTTTCAGATTTTTAGACTGTGTGCATCTGATATATTTTCCGCATGAAAATGCTATTCACTTGCATTCATTCATTGATAAAAGCCTCCAATGTATTCTGTCTTATAGCTGAAAATACTTCATTGTGTAAAAGTACCACATTTTACTCCTCAGGTAATGAACATTCGGATTGTTTCAAGGATTTAGCTATTACAAATTGCACTGCCATAAACATGGATGCTCATATATCATTGTGGTATGATGTTTTCAGTTCTTCTGGAAAAATGCCAAGGAAGAAAATAGCTGGCTTGAGTAGGACCTCCAATCCTAACTTTTTAAGGAATCTTCACACCGATTTCCATAGTGGATGTGCAAGTCTTTAATCTCACCAACAGCGGAAAAGGGTTCATATGTTCCCACTGGCCCTACAGGGAATATTAAGGGCTGATTTCATGGTGTTAGAAATTCCTCCTGGAGTGAAATGGAATCTCAGTGCTGTTTCAATTTGTGTTTCTCAAAATACCAAGGATGTTGAATATTTTTTCTTCTCTTTCCTTTTTTTATTTTTTTCTTCAGGACCGGGGTTCACATGAGCTTCCACTTGGCAGTCACTGTGCCATGGAGCTATCTCCCCAGCCCCCGTGAATATTTTTTCATATGCTTACTTGTTTTTTGCATTTCTTCCACTAAACAGTGAATATTCATTATGGATGTCCACTTTTTATTAGTTCTTTGAATTTTGAGAGCCTGATATTTTAACTCTTTATATGTTCCAGAGAGATGACTTTTGTCAGAGATATAGTCAACTATAATTTTCCCCATTTGTGGGTATTACTTTCACTGTGTTGGATATTTTTTTGGAAATTCAATCAATTTTAAATAGATGGCATACCAGTTGTTGACTGTTTGAAATATTTCCCATTCAGGATATTTTTGTTCATGAACTCTCCCATGTCTTTAAGATATCCATGTATATTTTGATCCAGTAGATTAAGAATTTCTGTGTTAATGTTTAAATCCTTGACCTTTTTGGACTGTAGCTTAGTGCATGTCAACAGACATGGATCGAATTTTAGCCTGAGGTATGTGGAAAACCAAATTTTACATCATATTTTTAAGAGGCTATCTTTCTTCCGGTGAATATGTTTGGGCATTCTTCAAAGATAAGGTGGCTGAGTGTATTTCTGGTTGTGTCTACATCTTCCAGTCTCTTCCATTGATCCTCAGATCTGTCCCTATGCCAGTACCTTGCTGCTTTTATCATAGTAGCTTTATAGTATAATTTCAGGTCAGGGATTGTGACACCTCCTGTCCTTCTTTTTTTCCCCCAGGATTATGTTAGATATTCTGGATCTGTTCTTGTTCTAGATGAATTTTAGGAAATTTTTCTTAGCTCTGTGAGTTACACTAATGATATTTTAATCTGGAGTGCAATAAATCTGTAGAACAACTTTGGGAGTGTGATCATTTTTACAATATTGGTTCTTCCTACCCAAGAGCATGGAATTCCTTTCCATTTTCTCATGAATGTCTTTTCTCAGAATATCATAATTTCCACTGTATACAGCTTTTACTTCTTTTGTGAAATTTATTCATATTATTTCATTTTTTGGATGTTATTGTGAAAGACATATGTTCTTTAATTCTTCTCTCAGTGTGTTCACTGTTTGTGTAAAAAATGCTACTAATTTTTGAATGTTGACTTTTTATTCTGCTGTGTTACTCAATTTTTTTATTAAGTTTATAAGACTCTTAGTTGGTTGTTGGTGTCCTTTACGTACAATAACATTCCACCTGCAAATAATAATTTCATTCATTTTCCAATACTTATTCCCTTTATTTCTTTCTCCTATCAATTTTTTTGGCTAATGTTTCAATAATTTACATTGAATATGCATGCAAACAGCAGACATACTTGTCTTGTTCCTGATTTTTGTGTGAAGACTTTCAGTTTTTTTTTTCCCCATAGAGTATGATAAAAGCCTTATATGTGGCTTTCATCAGGTTATGTAGCTTTCATCAGGTTAAGCTATAGAGTACCTGTCATGATTTTCTCTAGAGGTTTTTTTTTTTCTTTCTTTCAGGAATGTATGTTAAACTTGTGAAAAGTTCTTTTTGCATCTATTGCCATAATCATATGGTTTTTGTTCTTGTGATGTATTACATTTATGGATTTGCGTATGTTGAGGCTTTCTTGAATTCCTGGGAAGAATACCATGGTAGGAAAATATAACCTTCTTGACGATTTGGTGCACTTTGTTTGTTAGTATTTGACCGCAATTTTTTTGCATTTATGCTCATCTAGAGAGATTAGCCTGTGGTTTTCTTTTGTAGTTCGAACTTTCTCTGGTTTTGGAATCAAAGAAATACTTGTCTCCAGGAATGAGTTTGCTAGAATTGCTTACCTTTCACTTTAATTGAAAAGTTTGAGAAAAGTTGGCATTAAATTTTCCCTAAATTTCTTGCTGAGTTCAGCTATGAATGCATTGGAAACCAAAATTTTCTTTGTTGGTTTTTTTTTTTTATTACTACATTTTCAATTTTATTTTCCATTGTTGTGTTATTCAGATTTTGTATGTCTTCACTCAGGTTTGACATTTCATATGGATCTAGGACACTGTCCATTTCCTCTTTGTTTTCCACCATATGGGAGTAGAAAATTTTTACGTAGGTATTGATGACCCTTTGAATTTCTCTAGGATGAATAGTGAATCCACCCTTTCATTGTTCTTTACATCATACTAACACACAGTGTGTCCTTAAGTAAATGCAAAAGAAAGAAATAACTATGAAATACTATCTAAATACAGTGAAATGAAACTGGCAATTATTGACAAAAGAAACCACTGAAATACCATAAGCACTTGGTAAATGTGCTACTAAGGGATGGGCTTCCTTGAAGGAGGCAGATCACTGAGGCAGGCCTAGAAAAGTCATAACATCAGGCCTGGCCTTTATTCTGTCTCTCTTAATTCCTCTGTGTTCCTTGCTTCCATTAGCTGAGAAGCTTTTTTCTTTTTTCTTTTTCTGTTTTTTCAGTACTGCGGATTAAACTCAGGACTCTGTGCTTGCCAGTCACACACTTATTTTACTTGAGCTGTTTCCCTGGCCCCAATATTTTGTTTTTGTTTTGTTTCGAGAACTTTTTTTTTTTTTTTTTCTGCTAAGCACCACTACCATGATTGTTTTTCCTTGGAGCCAGCTAGTCAAGTACTGGACTCTGTGAAAGAAAATAAACTTTCTCTTATAGGGCATATATATATATATATATATATATATATATATATATATATATATATATATATATTGCAAGAGCAAATGAATGGTTACTAATACATTGTTACTTTGAATTTTTCTTTGTTTATTTGCAGATTTTCATTAGAGTTGTTTGTGTCTAGTTTTTTAAACAACTTTTCAGAAATATTTTTCAGAAACATCTTATTGGTATAGAGGAATCAATGCATGGCCAGGATTAGTTTTCAGATGTGCACTAAAAACTGGCCATACAACAATAGCATATTTGTTAGGAGAGGAATATTATAGTGAATTTTTCTTTAATGTATTTGGTATGGGGTCTCACTACCAAGCTCGGACTCATAGTGGAACTCCTCTTTCCAGCCTCCCCAGTGCTGGGATTATAGACATGTACCATCATGCACAGACTCAATTGCTTGCTCACTGAGTCCTGGATTCAGGGACAGCATGGCACGGGGAAGCGAGGATCAAGCCTTTGTCTCTGAGCTTAGTGTGCTGAGATATCTCACTGGACCCTCACTATTTTTCAGGAAAAAAGAAAAATACCTGGATTTGAAATACATTTTAAATTAATTTAAGATCTATTACATAAAGTCATTATAAAAGTATTTCATATTGTTACATATAATTATAATAAATTGACAAACATATCCACATGTCCTACTTGTGCATTAAGCTATAGTTTCTAGTCCATTTACATCACAAAACATTTTGTATATAGAAGGACATGTGCTATGGATAAAAGATTTAGATAAATATAATACAAATAATGTTAGTGTTTCCTCCAATTTCTGGAAAAGGAAGAAAATGATTTTTCTCTTAAAGCTTGCAGCATTGGTGTAGACTTACTAATTTCTAAAGTTAGTCCAAGATGCTTGTTGTTCTTATCTATGAAATTGTGAGGGAAGAACATTTTTCTTTCTTTCCAGCAACAAACTCTGAGCAAATTTGTTATAGAAGCAACAAGAATTAACATTGTAAAATATAATGTAATTGTTAAATTTTCTCCACTATTCAGATTTAAAAGAATTAGTCCCCGGATGCATTTCTTTGGCTACTTCAATGTGTTTTGTACTGGGGAATAATTTTCAGTTGAGCTAACATGAGAAAAAGTTAAGTGAATTGTAAATAACAGTAATATTAACACTAAGTAATTTATATGTGTTCTAATATATTTACTAGCTAATGTAGTCTAATTTATTCTCTACAACATCTTTAGAAATAATGTCTTTGCTTCAATTTTTATGCAGACTGAGAATAGTAAGGTGCCACATGACTTCAGCGTAGGGAGCAGCTGAAATTGGAAATTGGTTGTATGTGTGAGAGCAAGACAATGCCATGGAGCCTAAAACAGCCGTAGTCTTAAAAAAAAAAAAAAAAACATCCTGCTTGGACAATTTCATCCATCTGTTGTCTTATGGTGGTAACTTTTGAGAAACATAAATAAAAACTGGGGCTGTTGCAATTCAGATTTTCTCCTCTCAGGAGAGAGAGGACCTCTACCCAAACTCAATCTTTTCTCTTGTCTATATTTTCCCTATATCACCAACATTTTTTCCCTGGAATCACTTAGAACCTCAAGGAGTCACAATGTCTCATCAATATGTAAAATTGCCAGTGGAAGAGTCAGTATTTTAATCACTATGTCTCCTATCTAACTAGCTCTGCACATTCTTCTGGACTAGAAGCTAAAGTAAATCTTGGCCAGTATCTATAATATAAGTGAACTTTAAAATATAGAATCCCCTTACTCCAATGGATCACACAAACATTTTAATATTAATGCTTCCTTCTAAATCTTTCTAGAGTAGTTTTTTGTTTGACTGTTTTTTTTTTTTTTAGTTTTGTTTTGTTTTTTCTTTTTGAGATAGGGTATTGCTATGCAGTTCAGGCTGACCTTGAACTTAGTTTTGTAGCCAAGGCTGGTCTCGAACTTATACCAATCATCCTGCCTCAGCCACCCAAGTGCTGGGATTACAGGTGTGTGCCACCACACTTGGCTTATAGTGTTGAAAATAATTTGGCCTGCTTTCCACAACCAGACACATCCCAGCCAGACCCCAGGCCAATGTTTGTATGTGTGTGTGTGTGTGTGTGTGTGTGTGTGTGTGTGTGTGAACTTCCTGCTGCTCACTTTGCCAACACCCTGTCTAGACAGATCTCAGGCCCAGAGTGTGTATGGAAACTTCTGCATACTCGTGGGGACCTCCTCCACCAGACAGCCCTCCTGTGGAACACTCCAGCAGAGCTCCCTGCAGAGTAGCTGGAGCGCAGACCCACTCAGCTCATCCAGGAGCTGAAACATCTTACCAGAGTGGCGCAGCAGGTTCACTTCCATGGACAGCAGCAAGAAGTAGTTGAGCACAGCAGCCAGACCCTGCCAGGCACATCTGTATAAGTTCAAACTTGGTAGGCCCAGAGGTGGTAGCTGAGACACTTTGGTAGAACCAGATCTATAAGAGCATTCTCTCTCTTGCTGTGTTGACTGAGAGAGGGGGAACAGGTAATCAGGGCAAACCATTCTACATGGAAGGCCCCACATACATCAAGAGAAAGCATGCAGACAGAATTTATGAGAACCAATTTTAATACAAATACCCAATTCAATGTTTGCTCCTATGGTCTCAAATAATAAAAAAAGAACATTAGCTCTAAAAGTTGTTGAACTGTTAAATATCACTGAATAATATTATTAGTGTTCCTAACTGTAGTTCTATAAATATAAAACTGTAATTTCCTTATCCACATAATCTCTCTTCGGTAAGAATTTCAGTAGGTTCTCAGCTAATAACTGCGTCAAAGCTCTACGCCAAAGGTTAGAGGACAGTGCTATATAAAATGGCAAAGGGATGAAGCAAAATGCAATGTCACAGCCCAAGCCCAATCAGAGTAAATGCAGGAGACAATAGCTCAAAATAAACTGGAAACAACACACCTGAACTCTCTATCCATTTTGCTTCTCCTTCTTTCATACCCTTTCATTTTGTTAATGAAAGTCATTCGCTGTCCTCTTCTTCCTTTTCTGTTCATAATTCATGCCCACAGGTTAATAGAGAAACTTTTTAAGATATAAATTGATTCAAGAAGTCGATTTCTTTGAGAGCTTGCCCTCATGATACCTATTGCAAATATGTCACCTAATCTGAAATTTATATATAACTGAGCAAATCCAAATTAAGAGATGTATTCAAAACCTTGCTCTAACTTGTGTTTTTTATCTTTATGAAGTTGTAGTAATTTAATGTTAAGGATTCTGATCTTTGAAAGCATATTAATATAATAACAAGCACATTATTACTTAATTTATGGAAATGCATTTCAAAATATGTCTTCGAAATTTGAGAGCAGAAAAGACAAATATTGCTCTAGATTCACTGAAATGATTGTCACTATGGTTTTTAAATTATATGATTTTATATAAACTATACGTATTTGTTCAATTTTGTGAGTCACTGTTAGAAAATTTAACAATGACTATATGTACATTACATATCTACCTACAGGAATTTTAATTTCTCACCAACTTTCACTATCTGAATAAAAACCTATTTAGTCCTCCTTTCCTTGTGTTAGCAGTGTGAAAACAATCCTTATTTAAATTCTATGAGGACTTAAATCTAAACCTTAGCTATGAAATTGTTTCAATATTAAGATAAGCTCTGGGGATAGGTTTTAAATTCCAATCTTTTAAGAAATTTTATGAGTCTTTGATGAGCAATTTCTCATGTTCTTTCCAATGAACAATAATGTCAGGGTGATCAAAAGAAGCGTTTCAATTCTAAACAGACCCCTAGAGATGGCATCAATATAAAAGCAATTTTTAGCTGGACAGGTTTTGAATTTTCACTATTTCTAGGGATTTTGTCATGTTTCTCTATAGATGGTAAATTACACAGTAATAGTTATTTTGATACAAAGGCAGATTATTGTGCTATGCTACCTTAAATTTATTTAAATACCATTAGAGTGCAGAAAACATGATTTTAAAATTCTACCTATATATTATGAGGTTATAACTATAAATGTACAATATCTGTTCAAATTACAATTTCACATTATTTTAGTTTTTAATTATAGTATATGTCATTATTGCTTTGACTTATGCATTTATTATATTATTGAATTTTAGTTGAGCTAACTTATTTATTTTTCAGATTAATTCAACAAGGAATGAAGACATAGAGAAAATGTTTAGGAAAAGAGTTAAGGTTAAGACAGAGTTCTTAACTTTATAGCCTGAATCTGAAATGTTTGTGGACAAACATTACTGGACATACTTAAAAAATAATTTCTAGTAATTTTATACAAGGCTATAAGAGAGTTTTTATTTTGTTAGCAACACATTATAAGTTACATTATTTCTCAAATTTAAATGATTTTTCATAAAGCATGTTTGGAAACTATTTTTCTCTCTTCTGTGTCTAAAAACATCATAAATGTTACAGTAAATGAAAAAGAACACCACAAAAATGTCAATTTATTTCCTCAGTTTGAATAGACAAAACGTAAGTGAGAGGTCAAAGATAAATGCAAATGTATCTGTAGGAATTTTAAAATAATGTATTTTCTTCTGATTAATGAATGATATACCTAGTTCTAATACAGTGTTAAGTGTCTGCCAAATCAACTTTCTCATTGCTAGGACTGAGTGCATAATAACAGCTTCAACAATGACAGGCTTTACTGACTCACAGTTTGAAAAGATTCAGTCCCTGGTCAGCTGATGTGAACAGGAAACCCATGGTAGAATGGGATGGCAGAGAAAAGAAGCTTAGTCTTCATGGATCAAGAAGCAGAGGATGGCACCAGTGCCAAAGAGGAAGGAGGCAGAGATCACAGAGTACGCAAGGTCATGTCCATGACACAAAGACACATGTAAAAATGCACTGTACTCAGAGAAAACGCTAATGAAATGAAATGGTTTAAGTGAGCGGAGATAACTGAGCTGAAAACCACGTTAATAAAAGGACACAATGTTGCCGGTATTCTTAAGATGAAATAGAATTTAAAAAAATAAAATAAAAAATAAAAATGTGCTATACTGAATCCTGAGGAGACTCTCAATCCTATCCAGCATCCTGATTATTGTAATTATTAATTTCCATAATTCTTATTTATTACAATTCTTATTCAAACATAAAATGCATCATGAGCTATCAATGATCCAGGACAGACTTGCTCATTTATAGATTAAAGATAATGTGAAATGAAGACATGCTGCATTTTAGTTTCTTTTGAATAAGTTTCTTTTGAATATCAAATATTTCTTATCCTTTCACTTGTGTTTCATTTTTATATGTCACAACAGAGTACTACAAATTTAGACAACAAAGAGCCATGGCTTTTAATGATTTATGTAATCAAATATCTCAATATCTTTGATTTAATTGCCAATTAAATATTTTTGACACATAAGAAAATATATTGGCACACTCTTGGGATGCATGTATGCCACTGATTGGAAAACTTTTTTTGGCCTCCATGAGCACCATTTCATCTGGAGGACTAAGTAAAAGCAATATTTCATTGTAATAAATTATTTTTTGTCTTTTTGAGAGAGGGTCTTGCTATGCAGTTGAGGGTGGCCTTGAGCTCACTTTTGTAGCCCAGGCTGGTCTCGAACTCATACCAATCCTCCTGCCTCAGCCTCCCAAGTGCTGGGATTACAGGAGTGCACCACCACACCCAGCTATTTGTTTTAATTTTTAATAATAGGCTGATGGAAAAAATCATGAGAGTGATTTCGGAAAATTTGCTTCAGTAATGAGAATTTACTATCTCTACGTCTTTATCAAAGTCGAGTCAGAAATTTTCAGTATAAAATTTCCAAAAACATCCATGAGGAGATAGATGTGATTTATCTTTATCTGATGATATCAGTTACTGAGGAACAGAAATTTTAGAGAAATTATCAGAAGGGAAAATGTATCTTTTAAATTACACTAATAAGCAATATATTGAGAGAATTTTGATATAAAATGATAGACAATAGAAAACTAATTATATATCCAGCTATAAGTTAGTCAGCCTATAATGTGACCTACAAGTACTTAATATTAATATTTTATGTTTGAAAGATTACTCTTCGATGGATATATGTCTAGGAAACCTGAGGTTAGAATACTAAATAAACTCACATATATACTTAGAGAAAAGGGATAAAATAATCTTTTTAAAGCAACTATATTTGTAGTAGTAGTAACAATAGCTAAAACCAGAGGAAATTTAAGTGTAAGCTAACAGCGGGTACATTGTTCCAGGGAACTCCAGTCCACAGAACTCCTACTCATGCTCAAATTAAATGTTTTTTAATGTTTTATTCATTTTAATGAGAAAAATAGGTAAAATAGCAATGTTTCAAAACAGATTAGTAGCATGGTTACAGTAAAGCATTGCACATTGTTGTTACCATAGTAGTCATTCGAAGGATATGATGCAGACATGATTTCTTGTCTAAATACTGTAAAAACAAACCATTCTACTGGCTGAAATGAAGAGAAAGTAGCTACATATCTGCCCTAACTATCTTATCTATACATTTTTTTTCACCAGAAACTGGTCCTTTATTTATATCACCTTCCTGAATTCAAGTACCTACAATATTTGGACTGGCATCAAGTATGAAAGATCCTTTATGGAACACCCATCTCTGACAGAAAAATATTAAATTAATTTTTTTATAGAAGGCCTACATTGTTACATGACAGGGAGAAATTTTAGTTTAAGAATTAAAATTTTCCATGACCCACTGTATATATTTAGTGTACTAATTTATGAAGATCAATGATTGCTATCACTTAATCTTTTTTTATTATCTAACTGGGCAGCTCCTAAAATCCCTGGAAATTGCTCTCTCAAATGTTCACAAACATAGGTATTAATACTTCCTTGCAATTTTAATTCTTCATACTTCAAACCAGAAAAGGGACAAAATAGGTGCTATTTATCTACTCTGAAAGTATTTAAACCTACTTGAAGTAATCCATCTTTATTATCTGATGTCTGGCTAAATGACATTGAGTTTCATTATATTTCTTATATTTCTCAGTGCAGAAAGGAGGTAATTTGTCTTTGATGCAAAATAGAAAGCAAAGAGCTCATTTGAGCATTGTGGAGAGAATAAAAAAGAAGAGGCTGATCTGGTGAAAATTACGTATTCATGGAATATATTATACTAAATCACTTTATTTCTAAATGCAGTTCCTTAATCTATAAATGGAAATTCTCTTTTGGCTGTAGTAGGTATCTTTTCCTCTGCTTATAGATTACAAATTGACATTTTTACTTACTTTTTAAATGATATATATTATTCATTATTTCAGAGTGAACTATTTGAGAAAGGAAAAAATATGCAAATAAAAGCCAAGGTAATATTTTCTTTTAATAGTTATTCATTGTAGTAGATTATTATTAATTTTTCTCTAAAAGATTAAAATGCCTGAAGAACAGTACTGTTCCTACTATGATATCCTCAATAAGTTAACTAGACTGTTTATTTCAATTAAGGGCTTACTTTCACTTCTTATAAAGTATACTTAGTAGCTCTGGATTGCATTGTTTAAATGCAAATGAAGGTCACGTGCAGCATCTATACCATGTAATATTTAAAATCTTGCCATTGTATTACAAAATATCATATTTCATATAATAAAATCATTACCGTTACACATTATCTATGGTATATATAAACAAATGGATTGTAGACACACAGAAAACATATACATATTTATTTAAAGGCAAAGTAACCATATATGATATTATACATATATAATATAATCTGGCCAAAACATATATAAAACATTTCAGGAAAAAATGCTATGTTAATTTTTCAAAATGTTATTTTAGGGATTTTTCAACAACTGGTACATCTACTTTCAGGATCCTAGAGGTTGTTGTATAATACATAAAAATAGTTACAATGTGATAAAAGAGAAGTTTCACTGTTCTCCTTTAGAGAATAAATTGAAAGGGCATATGGCACAATCTCAGTCACAAGGTTACCCATGCAGCTGTTTACCATGCTAAGACATACTTAAAAGCTGTGGTAGCTTTCAGTACCTCTTATAATTGTGTAGGGCAAAAGTAACTTGTATTAGTTTCATAATATCTCAACAAATTTAGTATTAAAATATTTCTGCAAGGTTTTTTTTTTTTTTTTCCCTGAAGATAAGCATGTATTTTTGGTGGACTCTATGTGTACATGTATATGGGCACATATGTATGAATACTGATGATATATTCTATAACAATTATTTCCATAAGTTAACACATGGAAAAGTGAATTCCTATTTAGTAGTAGAGCATCATCAATATAATAGGACTGGTCAAATAGCTCAGCAGATTAAAGCACCTGCAAACAGGAGAAGGGACCTAGGTTCGATCCTTGGGTCTGCTGTGCCGGTCCTTCCTATGGGGTGCACTGTGACGGCTATTGAGACTGGGCGTGGTGGCTTGCCCCTGTAATTTCAGCTCTTGGGCGGCTGTAAACAGGTGGATCACTATGAGTCCAATCTAGTACTGAGACCATGAACACCCTGTAGGCCCTTTGATAAAAATATAAATAAATAAATCACATAGGTTATATTTATGTTTATATTACTGAAAAGCAAATTTTGGTGGTAGAGCAATGCATACTCAAGCTAAAATTGTGTGTACTCACTCCTAATTATGGCTCTTTATTTTATATAAACAGATAACATAAAGAACTTATTGTGAGACTTTTTTAATATGCAAATTTTTACGAACCATTTTCTTAATTATAAAAATGTGTCTTTCGCTCATCATAAAAACGTTGAAAGAATATTTGTATATCTGTGCATATGTGCTGACAATTGTTGCTCTTAAATATATTTCTAAGAATTGTAATGTACAAAATTTATATGACTTTATAAAGCAAAATTAAAATAGAATCCCTACTTATCAATAAATTCAAGAAAGTGCAGAGAATAGATGATGTCTGAAAGCATTATGCCATACAACATTTGGAACTGTATTAATTTCTCTTTTTCTTACTCATGTTAGTTTGTACCTAAACGCTAAATACATAGAAATAATATTTTTTTTCTTTTTTCTAACACTAGTTAAATTGCATTTCTTTTCTTTCTTCCTTTTTTTTTAATGTATTTGGTACAGGATCTCACTACACTGCTCAGAATCACAGTGATCCTCCTTTTTTCTGCCTCAGCAGCACTGGGATTACAGGTATGCACCACAACACCCAACTCAGTACACAGCTGAGCCCTTCCAGGGGTGGGGACCTGCTCCTGCAGCATGTAATGTGAGGGCTCCATCTGGTGCCTGTGTTTGGCTAAGGAGACACTTAGCAGAGCTATCTCTCCAACCTTTAAAAATTAAATTTCTGAAGTCAGCCTTTGTATTCATACTTATACTTAAGCAAAAAGTTTTGAAAAGGATTTAAGTGTTTCAAATGTTATCAAGAAAATACCAATAAATATTTTTTCCCATTTAAAAAAATGAGTAGGTAGACATTGGATAAATATCTATCGAGTAGAAACAGTATTGATGGAAAGAAAAACGTACATAGTGTGCATATTAGTTTACAAAATGAATATAAATGTCATATGTTTGTTATTTGGGAAAGAAAGATCTAGCAAGGCACATATTCTTTCAACAAAGAAGTTAAAAATTACAGCAGAATAGTCTAGAAAATGTAAGGTAATAAAATGAAAATTATTATTGCATTTTAAATTTATGTCCTAATTCCGCATTGACCTTGAGGGGCTAGGTCCAAAATATTGTCCATCTTTGTAGCCCTATTTTATCTAATTTTTTGATTTGCAAACTTAAGTTGCTAACCCTCCATAAGAGAAGCTTAGTGATTCTGTTACTGTCTAACATAGGTACTTGAGCTTACCATCACTGTCTTTCTGAATATCAAATGCCTTAGACAACATGGAACTGGTATTTTCCATTAATCACTGGCATTCTAATAAATTCCTATAGAATGTGATAAAAGATAATTACACCTTTTTACAAAGAAATTTAGAAATCTAGCAATGTACAAAATTGTAGCAGGTTAATCTCATGACGTTTTTTCTTGTCTCTTATACTCTTTTATTTCTTTTCTTTTTTAAAACAAGCATTTACCTGAGACTATAGCAATAATTGATATGACATTAGGAGAAGTACACATTTAGAGACCAGAATGATATGTATTACAAGCATGATTTTAGTATTATGCATTGCTATCCTCAGTACTATAATATTATATATCTCAGTGGTGTCCCAAATTTTCTGTTCAAGGAGATTATGGGGCTACAGAGGAAAGGGATTCATGGTGTATAGTGTGCCTAAGGAGAGTCACCTTGAGGGAAGACATTCTCTCAGGCTTTCACAGAAAGCAAACTGGTCAACCAATGGCCGTAACTCATCCAGATGGCTGACACTGACAAAAGCCCTACAAAATGCTGTACGTGGTTTCAGGGTAAAACCTGAAGAAATTGTTACAAAATGTTACAAAAGTAACATTTTTATTATGTAGATCTTGGTTTCACTTGGTATTAGCCATCCAGCAGAAAAGTCTATGTACAAGGTATAAACAGGAAAGCCAATATGCTAAGCTGTAAAAGGCTTAAATCAACAGTTTCTGCCAATGCCAGTTATGCTGATAGCTCACTCCTATTATGGAATATTGGACTATATACACAGCTACTTTCTCCCAGTTCAGTGAGATTTGTATTTTTAGTACTTAGAAAAATCATCATGTCTGCATCTTGTACTCTGAACAACGGCTATGAAGACAGCAATATGCAATGTATTAATTATAGCGACTGTCGTACTAACCTGTTTTGAAACTGTCTTACTTTATTTCTTTCTCATTAAAATTAATAAAATTAAAAATAAAGACATAAATATATATGTGCACATATAAGTATAGGTACACCCCCACACACAGTGTTTGTGTGTGTGTGTATATATATATATATATATACATATACATATATATCAATTTTCTGAACTTTCTGTTAAAACACAAAGTAAAAGCATGTTTTTCTTTTCTACATTTCTGTCGTTTCCAATAAAAATGTCCTTTAAGTTATGTATTTTCCCAGATCCTAATATTTTCAATAAAACTATGCTCCAAAATTACTTTCTGTTTTTCAATTACAGTATGTATTTCCATCCATATCTCCAATTTATAGTGCAAATTGATTGAATTGGACATTATTTTCAATTACCTCTGAAAACTCTATAGTGTTCCAAAAGACTTGCAATGTTAATTAATTCTATAATGTGAAATTTAGTCTCAATTATTTGTCTTAATGCAAGAAGCAGATATGAATAACTCTGAATTAATTTGTATTCATCCATCAACAATATTTGAATTTATATTAGAATGAGGAAGTGTTGAAGATCTGGAAACTCATTTGATACACAATAGCAACACAGACAAGAACATGATCAGAAGTTGCTAAGAAGTTGCTGAAGAGACTCCTTCATATATAAGCACTCCTTGAAACACACTCTCAGGAGGAAATACTTTGGTCCTTAATTTTTCTTGTAGATTTCTTGAATGATAGATTTTTTTCAGAAATTCATGAATTATACTATCTCTTTGCTTCTAAAGAAAACTTTAAATTGTATATATTCAGAAGTAACACAATATTTGAAATATCTGTATGTGAATATTATATTGTAGCAATAAAATGAAATATGTAATCTCAAAATGTTACTCATATGTTTTTGGGTGATAATACATAGAAGTGACAACCAGGCGTGGTGGCTCATGCCTTTAGTCCCAGCATTCGGGAGGCTGAGACAGGAGAATCGGTGTGAGTTCGAGACCAGCCTGGGCTACAAAAGTGAGCTCAAGGCCAGCCTGAACTGCATAGCGAGACCCTGTCTCAAAAAAGACAAAAAAAAAAAAAAAAATGCATATAAGTGACAAATGTGAAAGATTACTATGATGCAAGGTTTTTAAATGGAAAAAAGTGAATATTTCTAACTGTGTTACTAATGTATATGTTATGAAAGTCATACAAATAGAAAAGTTGGTAAATACTAACCTATTTAATAATATTTCTTACTAAAATGTAAGAATCAATTGTGAATCGGTCTCTTTTGGTACAGAAATCTAATTCACAAAATGTTCAACATGATAAATTTAATAAAAATAATTTTTGTACAATAAAATCCAACATAAGATAGAATAGTAAGCAATCTTCAACATTTACTTGATAAAGTAGTTAATTGTCCTAATTGCCAAACTAAACTAACATTTTTAATAAAAATATGATAAGGACAGGGCAAGGTTGGGTAGGTGAGCACAGACGTGGCTTTGGACTGCACTGGCCTGCCCAGAACCCATGAAATCCAGTAGAGTCAGTCCAGGCCTGCAGAGTAGTCAGTAAAACCAGCAACATCAAAATGCCTGAAGCAGTAGTGGGAAGAATCAGCAGCGCACACTGGAAAATTCTGCCAAGAGGTGACCAGCTAAAGGCTTCACTTTCAGAGGCCAAGATCAGCTCCACACATTGCACAATTACCACGGCAAGCTGAGCTGAAATACACGGCACATTTCTGAGGTCTGACATGAACACTAGCCAGAACAATAAACTTCAGTGGTACTTTACTATTTTTATTCTCCCTTGTTTTCCTAATTTTTTTCTTCTGTTTCACTTTGGTTTGGTTGGGTTGGGTTTGGGTTTGTTTGTTTGTTTGTTTGTTGTTTGTTTGTTTGTTTGTTTGTTGCTTTCTGGTTGGAAGTGATCTTATTTTGTCTTGTATTTTGCAGTTATTTTTGTTGAGATTGTTTTTGTCTTTCCTTTCTTTCCTCTTTCTTGAGTCTGCTTTTTCTTCTTCCTTTCTTTTCCATTCTCACTCATTCTTCTTTTATTCACTGCTTAAGTTGCTTTCCTAACTTTTTCATTTTTTTCTATTGAACCTATCAGTTTTCTCAACCACTTTTAGAATTTAAGCTTACAAGTCTGTAACAAATGTCTTCTCCCTTTCTGATTACTATTCATATTCTACTTAACTTTTCCCCTCCCAGGTCCTCTAGTTTCTCAAGGTTCAAGTGATCACCCTTTAAACCCTCGTCCGTAATCGAACTGTATTTGACCTCATTCATCACTTTACCTATCTCCTAGCCATGTTGACTTGCTCTGTACCCTGTGGAATGTTGAAATCACTCTGCTAAGAGAAAAAGTCATTACATACAAGTACATGAAATAGGTTTGATTTTGTTACAACCCTATAGAACTTGTTCCTATAATTGGAGAGTGCAAGTTAATGGTTAAGATGTTAAAAAAGATTGTTAGTAGTTAAGCTACGCTTGAAAATGTTGCTATTTTTAAGTGCACTTCTTTAGCCAGAATGTCATACATGTTACAATCAGTTTTTATTCCTAGAATGATAACAATGAGATTGCATGGTACCATAAAGTACACTGGAACCCAACACTAAGAATTGAGTGCTGGGCCAAATAGGCACATTGCATCCTTCACAAATTTGGATGGTAGGGTATTTTTTTTTCAGAACTGGGTTTGAACTCATGACCTTGCTCTTGTCAGACAGGCACTTGTACCATGGAGCTGTCTCCCCAGCCCCTGGGATGGTAGGCTATTTGGATAGCTATAAGGAAATACATATATCTAGAGGACATCCCTGAAGAACAGACATCCACTAAAGAACCTTCAATACTAGTGATAAACTTATGATAAAAACTGGCAAGCATCATCCCAGAAAACAAAATAAAATAAAATAAGATAAATATAAAATTATAAGCAGCAGAACCAAAATATAACCGAAGACCCTTAGCCCATCCATAATACACATATATCACAATGAGATAGTTGAGAATGGAAGTAAATCACTGGAAATATCTTTTATTTTTCATGGAGTGAGCATCTCAGCCTGGCCTGAGGATGAGTGCCAGGGCTGTGTTTGGCTAAGCTTGCCTAAGCAGGTGATTTAGTCCTGTGAGCAATCCCACCAGCCAGCTGAATATGAAGTGAAACCTCCAGTAACTATGGGCGAAATAAAGCTTTCCTTCCTTCATTTTGAGTGTTGGGTATTTGTCCCAGCAATGCAAGAAGAGTAACTAAGATACTGGCCATGGGGTAAAGAAATGGGAATTTGTCATAATTAATTATGACAAAAGATATCATAAAAATTCTCTAAAATTGCAAACTAAATAATATCCTCCTAAACAAACAATGAGTCACAGATTAAAATAAAAAAAGAACTTATAACATCTATAATTACAGATTCACATACCAGAGTTTATAAGATGAGTGAAGATGGTCCTCAGAAGGAAATTTATAGCAGTGAAGTCTCACATCAGATAAACAGAATGGGTAAAACCAAACAACCTAATGCTGAACCTGAAGCTTCTAGAAAAAGAAGATCAAGGCAAACCCAAAGTACAGTGTGTCAACAAAACTATAAATATCAAAGCAGAGATAATCTCAATGAATTGTAACAAAACATTATTAAGAATTATTGAATAGAATAGAATGTTGTTTTAAAGAATAAATAAAGTTGATAAACCCCTAGCAATCCTTACCAAAAGAAGAAAAGAGAAAAACTTAAAGACATGCACTGAGTAATGAAGTATGTAAAATCAATTCAGCTACTGTAGAAATTTAGATCATCAAAATCTACTTTAAAAATCTTTACCCTTACAGAATGGAAAACATAGACGAAATGGAGATAATTTTAGGTATGTTCAAATTACCATAGCTGAATCAAGGGGATATAAAATTTCTGAATAATACAATGTCAGTTAGTGAGACTGAATATGTAATTTAAAAATTAACAACAAAGAAAATTGCAGATCCTAATGAATTGACTATTGAATTCTACAAGAGATTAGGAGAATATTTCATGCCAATATTCCCAAAATTCTCTGATGATGTAATGCTCCAGAAGCCATCTAAGAAAACACAAGTAGAAGTATCATACAAACCTGAAAGTCTTTACTCTAAAATAAATAACGAAACAAATAATTATTCTCTATAATATAGACAATTGAGCTTAACATCACTATCTTTCTGAATATCAAACACGTTAGACATAATATGGGCCAGGAATTTTTCCATCAATCATTGATATTTTAAATTTTAAATTCCTATAGAATGTGAAAAAAATTACTCATTTTACACAGAAAATTTGTAATTTAACCATACACGGAATAGTAGCAGAGTAATCATATGGCACTATTTCTTGTCTCTTATTCTCTTTTATTAACTTTTTTTAAAAAAGAAAACATTTACTTGAGAGAAACTATCACAACAATCATATTAAATGAGCAGTACACAGAAGACCAGAATTACAGGCATTCCAAGTAATGTGTTAGTATTGTACATTTTTCTGTTTAGTGTATTTGTTTACTTCACAGATATCAGCATATATTCTACCAATTAACTGCTAGTTTCAAAAACCTGTTGGACATTCTTAGGACCATTGTCTTAACCATCTTGTGTATATAAATGCATGATTTTGCCCCAGCCATGTTCCTAACTTTTCTTCTTGCTCTCTTTTCATTGTTTAATCCTTAAATTTTTGCTTTCACCTTAACTGTTACACCTTTAATTTTTGTGTCTTATTTTGAGTTCTTACTCTAGGGAGACTATATGATATTTACAGATGTGGATCTGGTGTTATTTCACTTATGAGTATAATTTCAAGTTGCATTCACTTATATGTGAAGACTTCTAGTTTTTTGTGTTTATAGCTGATTAATACTCCATTGTATAAAAACACCACACATTTTTCATCCATTCTTCAGGTGAAAGGCATTTTGGTTAATTCCAAAATCTGGCTATCACAAACTGTACTGGTATAAACATAGAAACACAAATACCACTATGATATCATGTTTTCAGTTCTTCTGGGAAAATTCCCAGAACGGGGATAGTTGAATTGAATGCTATTTTTGGGGTGTACTGGAGATTGAACTCAGGACCCTGAGTTTGCCAGGCAAGATCTTATTCTACTGAGCTATTTCCCTGGCCCCTTGAATGAGATTTCTAGTCCTACTTCTTTAAGGAGTCTCCACACTGATTTCTATAATGATTGCACCAGTCTACTGGAAGGAAGGAAAAGAAGGGTTCCTTTTCCTGACATCCTTTCTAACATGTGTTGTTGGTTATTTTTTTTTTTTTATGATAGACATTCTTTCTTCTGTGAGATGGTATCTCAGTGTTGTTTCAATTTGCATTTCCAATATGGCTGCTGATGTGGAGTATTTTTCCATCCATTTATTATCTTCTAGTATTTCTGCCTCTGAGAGGTGTGTGTTCATCTCACATACCCATTTCTGAATTGAGTCTTTAAGTTTGGGGGCTATAATGTCTTTTAGCTTTCTATACATTCTAAAGAGAAGGATGCTTTCATGCTGTTGGTGATTTATTTTGACATGCAAAAAAAAATCTCAACAAGAAATGGTCCCAGTTGCTAATTTTTTTTTAGTATTACCCATATAGATTGATTTTTCTCCATGAACTGTTTGCCTATTCCGATGTCTTCAAGATTTCTTCCTACTTTCTGTTGCAGGAGATTTAGTGTTTATGTTTCAACAGTTAGATGTTTTATTCATGTTGACTTTAGTACATGATGATAGACTTCTGTCAAGTTTTAGTTTTCAACATGGAGAGAGCCAGTTTCCACCACCATTTGTTAAAGAGGCTATCTTTCTTCCAGTAAACATGTTTGGCCTCTTTGTTGAAAAAAAGCTGCTGATGGTCTTTGTAGTTGTTTTTTCATCTTCTAAATCTGTTGCATTTAACCTCAGTTTTGCTTTTTTTTTTCAGAAATAACGTTGAACAGCCGGGAGTGGTGGCACACGCCTGTAATCCCAGCACTTGGGAGGCTGAGGCAGGAGGATTGGTGAGAGTTCGAGACCAGCCTGGGCTACAAAAGTGAGCTTAAGGCCAGCCTGAACTGCATAGCGAGACTCTGCCTCAAAAAGACAAAAAAAAAAAAAAAAAAGAAATAACGTTGATTTTATCACTGGAGATTTGTAGTATAATTTTAAGTTAGGAGTTGTAATGCTTCCTGCCTTGCCTTTGTCGTTCAGGATTGCTTTTCTATTCTAGATCGTCTCTGGCTCTGATTAAATTTTATGAATGATTTCTCTAGGGCTGTAAAATA
>PVJA010001629.1:46290-99772 GCA_004027025.1 Myocastor coypus | reverse complement strand
GGGACTGCATTAAATCTGTGTAACAGTTTTTGGAGTATGATCATCTTTGTAATATTGGTTGTTCCTCTTCTAGAGCAGGTTATATATTTACAATTTTTTTTTTGTGGGACCAGGGTTCAAACTAATGACCTTGAATTTGCCAGGCAGGCACTTGTGCCACAGAGCTGTCTCTCTGGCTCCCTATTTACACTTTCTGATGTAAAAAAAGACAGGATTTATGCTTACCAAGTACTATAGTTTCAATTAAACAGATCTTGTACTTCTTTAGTTAAATTAATTCCTAATTATTTCATTTTCTGCAGTGCTATAGTAAAAGATATTGTTTCTCTAATTTCCCTCTCAGTGTGTTTGTTGTCTTTATAAAGGAATGCTATTGACTTTTGGATTTTGACTTTGTATCCTGGTACGTTATGGAATTTGCATATTAATTCTAGTAGCTTCTTGCTGGAGTTTTCTGAGTCTGCCATCTTCAAATAGTGACAATTTACCTTCTCCTTTGCATATTCTTTTTTATTACTTTTAATAAGAAATTAAATGTCACAGTTTCAAAACACATTAGTAATACATTCCCAACAATTCATACAATGCATATTTTTGCTCTCACAGTAGTTATACAAAGCACAGGGTGTCGACCTGCTAAATTTTAATCATTATTTCTACAAAAAAAAAATTCTTCTCTTTGAACTAAGAAAAAGTAGTTGTATACGTACTCCAATGTTCCATAACTACAGTGGGTTACTGGTGAAACTGGCAATGTTGGAAGCTATTGATATAAGCCTTGTACAGCTCAGCATACTAATCTAGCTTTATGTTTTATGCCTCATAGTTAAAGTTTTCTGCTGGGTGGTGAAGGGTAAGTTAAAGTAAGACCTGTATAACAAAACATATGGTGTTTGTATCTCCCAAGGTCAGTCAAATCCCCTCAGGATTTACTTTGGAACCATGTACACTGCTTTGTAGAATTTTTGTCTGTGTCAGCCGTCTGGATGAATCATGGTCATTTCTTGACCAGTTTGCTCTCTGTGAAAGCCCGAGAGAATGTTTTCTTTCTAGGTGACTCTCCTTAGGCACACTGTATCTCTTGAATCCCTTTCCTCTGTGGGCACTTAATCTCTTTGAACAGAAAATTTGGGAAACCACTGAGTAACAGTTTCTTACAGCACAGGTTCTGTCCTGTCCTGAGTCCTCACTGACCTTGAAGGGCTAGGGCCAAAATATTGGCTATCTTTGTAGCCCTTATTTTTCTCTAAATTTGGTCTGTAAACTTATATTCTTAACCCTCCCAAAGAAAAACTTAGTGGTACTACAACACTGTAACATGGTTATTTGAGCTTAATATCATTGTCTTTCTGAATATCAAATATCTTGCACTTAACTTTGAATTGATATTTTCCATCAATCATTGATAATCTAATAAATCCCTATTCAACGTGATAAAGCAGTTACACATTTGTACACAGATATTTAGAAATATAAGCATGTACCAAATTTTAGTCTGTCCATCCTTTGGCATTTTTCTATTCTCTTACTCTCAATTAATACTCTTTTTTGTATTCTTGTAAACCAACCACTTACTTGAGAAAGAGTGCAACAGTAACTGAAATTACATTGGAAGCAGCACACCTCTAAAATGCCAGAATGATAAACATTCCAAGCATAGTTTTACTGTTACATATTGCTATCATCAGTGTCGAAAGCCTTTTGAGGTTTCTTAGGATCCTTGTCTAATTCATCCTGTGCATATAAGTGCATAATTTTACTCCTGCTATGTTTCCTCTAGTTTCTGCTTCCGGTCACTTTGCTGTTTAACCCTTAAGTCTTTGATTCCCATTCAGCTATGTTATGTCTCTTCATTTTTATTTCTTCTTTTGAGTTCTTACACTTGGAATACTATATGATATTTGCACAGGTAGGTCTGGTTTATTTCACTTATGAGTATATGTCCAAGTTACATTGATTTACATATGAAGTCTTCTATTATATCATTCTCTAAAGCTAAGTAATATTCCATTGTATAAAAATATCTCATCTTTTTCAACCATTCTTCATATGATGGGCATTTTGGTTGTTTCCAAGATTTGGCTATTACAAATTGGGCTACTATAAACATTGGTGCACAGATATCACTATGATATGATCTTTCCAATTCTTCTGGGAAAATTTCCTGTAGGGGAATGGTTGGATTGAATGGTATTTCCAGCTCTAGATTTTTAAGCAGCCGCTACACTGCTTTCCATAATGGTTGCACCAGTTCCTTTACCTATTCTTAATCCTTTCATTTCTCTCTCTTGTTTAATGCTTTAAACTAATGATTACCAAAGTATATAAAAAAGGAGTGTTGATAGAGGATATATTTGTCTTGTACTAGATATGAGAGTAAGACTTCAGTTTTTCCCTGTTTAGAATTTTGTTAGCCATTGGGTTGTCATAGATGGCTTTTATCAGATTGAGGTAGAGGCCATCTATTCCAATTTTCAGTAGAACTTTGAACATGAATGAGTATTGGACTTTTTCAGAAGTCTTTTCTGCATGAATTGAGATGACCATATCATTTTGGGTTTGGCTCTATTGGTATAATGTACTACATTATATTTTTTGTATATTGAACTATCCTTGCATCACTGGGATGAATCCTACCTCGATATGGTGCATAATCTTCTCTGTGATTTACTGTATTCTATTTGCTAGGATTTAATTGAGGATTTTTGCATCTATGTTCATGAGGGAGATTGGCTTGTAGTTCTCTTTCTAAATTGCATCTTTCTCTGTTTTTTATATCAGTATAATACTTGCCTCCAGGTATGATTTTCACAGGATGATTTCCTTTTCAATTTTATTGAGAATTTTGTGGTGTACTGGGATTATATCCCCCGTAAATTTCACTGAAAATTGGACTGTGAATCCATTAGGATCTGGACTTTTCTTTGTTGGCAGGTTTTTTAACTTATATTTTTGTTTCATTGGTAGTTATTGGGTTATTGAGAATTCTTATATCTTCTGGCATCAGTTTTGGTAATTTGAACCTTTCTAGGAATCTGTCCATTACCTGTTCATCTTCAATTTTGTGATAGTAAAGATTCTCAAAGTAGTTTTTAATGATCATCTGAATCTCCATTGGGTCTGTGGTAATTTCGCCCTTTGCATTCCTTATTGCTTGAATTTAAGCGTTTTATTTCTTCTTTTTGATGAGTTTAGGTAGGGGCTTATCAATTTACTTAATATTCAAAGAACAAGCTTTTTGATTTGTTAATTCTTTGTATTGTTTTCATCTCAATTGAATCAATTTCTGCTCTAATCTTCATAATTTTCCCCTTTTTTTTAGGATTTTGGTTTGGCTTGCTCTTCCTTTTCTAGACATTTAAGATGCAGCATTAGGATACTTATCTGTTTTCTTACTGTGTAAAGTCACAGCTATACATTTCCCTCTGTGAAATGCTTTCTTTACATCCCGTAAATCCGACAAGTTGTGCTTGAATATTCACTGAGTTGTAGATATTGTTTAATTTCTTGTTTAATTTCGTCTCTAACACATTGGTTGCTGAGGAAGGTGTTTTTTTTCATTTCCATTTATTTATGGGGGTTTTGTGCTTTCTTTTGTCATTTATTTCCCGTTTCATTGAACTGTGGTCAGTTAATATGCATAGGATGATTTCTATGTTCTTGTATACACTACCACATGACCTATGGACTAGTATGTGATCTAATTTAGGAAAAAATACGTACAACTGATAAAAATGTGTATTGAGAAGGGGCTGGCTGGAACACTCTGCATATGTCCACTAATTCCATTTGTTCCAAGTTCTGGTTGAGTTCTGCTACTTTGCTATTTTGTCTGTTTGACCTATCTTTTTGGAATAAGGGTGTGTTAAGGTGTCTTGTTAAGGTTATTGTATTGGATATTAGATTTTTCATATCCATTAAGATTTGTATTATAAGCGCCGGGTGTGGTGGCGTACGCCTGTAATCCCAGCACTCGGGAGGCTGAGGCAGGAAGATTAGTGCAAGTTCGAGACCAGCCTGGGCTACAAAAGTGAGCTCAGGACCAGCCTCAACTGCATAGCGAGACCCTGTCTCAAAAAGACAAAAAAAAAAAAAAAAAAAAAAAAAAAAAAAAAAAAAAAAAAAAAAAAAAAAAAAAAAAAAAAAAAAAAAAAAAAAAAAAAAAAAAAAAAAAAAGATTTGTATTATATAGCTGGGTGTTCCTGTGTTAGGTGCATTTATGAGTGTTACCTCCTCCCTTGAATTTTTCCCTAACCAGTATGTAGTGTCCTTTTTTTACTTCATTTGAACATTCTTAGTTTGAAGTTGAGGCTGTCTGCAAACACAGTTGCTACCCCTGGCTTTTCCTGAGGTGTTGAGACACATAGTCTTGTTTCCAATTCTTTGACTTTCACCCTGTGAATTTCTTTATGAGTTAAGTGTGTTTCTTGTATACAGCATATTGTTTGATTTTGTTTCCTAGGCCACTGTGCCAGTCTATTTCTTGTAATTGTTCAGTTGAGTCCATTTCCATTGATGGCTACAATTGAGATGTATTGACTTATGCTTGACATGTTATTTACCTGCTATTATATAGACAGTTATAGTTTTGCATTTACAGAGCTGCAGTTAGAAACACCAATAATGGGCAGTGTTATTTATTAGTTGACAAACTTCTACCTAATGGGTTTGCATTTTAAACACTAAGAGTTAACATTATTACTGTGTAGCTAAGCAGTTATTGAACTGGGAATTTGTATTTCATTTAGTTCCCCTAAGTTCTGTCTGATCACCTCTCCTGGATGTACCTAGGGTCTTCCAGGCACACTAGTTCACCCAGTTACCTGCTATCTTCTCTATTGAATAAGAGAAAAAGAAAAGACATTCTCATAGATCTGGTTCTAGAAAAGTGTCTTGGCTTATTGGGTCTGGATCTACCAAGTTTGGACTCATCCTGATGTGCCTAGCTTGGGTACTGCTGCAGCAAGAAGCAAACTCAACACACAAGCTGGGTCTGGGTTGGCTTTGGAGGGGTTCTGGCAGTTATCAAGTGATCTCACACACACATGGGCCTGAACTACATCTGGAGGCAATGCAGCAGGAGCAGAGCAGAATGTCTCACACATGCTGGGCATGGGATGCACCTGGAGGGCATGTGGTGGTCATGGAGTAGAGCTCACCCACAGTCCACATCTTTCATCATTCACTAAAGTCTAAATGGATCA
Source organism: Myocastor coypus (assembly GCA_004027025.1). Classification (NCBI taxonomy): domain Eukaryota; kingdom Metazoa; phylum Chordata; class Mammalia; order Rodentia; family Myocastoridae; genus Myocastor; species Myocastor coypus. The sequence goes on along the minus strand of PVJA010001629.1, from coordinate 94,568 downwards.
AAGATCTAAATATTAATACTGAAACACTGAGTGTACTAAAAGAGAAGTTGGATAGAATATCTTGAAAGCATACATGAAGTCAGACACTTCATACACAGAAGTCAGACACACGAACTATATAGAAATATTACAAAGCATCAATATAGTAACTTATGCTAAAATTTAACACTAACAGAATTGGCAGAATCCTGAATTGTGCAGATCCTGAATTTCAGTGCATTACATGCTAAGTATGGATATAGCTAACAGGCACAACAGATACTTAGCAGACAGTGTCCACGGGGTCTGGAGAAGCTCTACAAATATGTTTCAGCAATATTACTAAAGTTTGTAATACATTACATTTTTTAAAAAAAAATGCCAAGAAAACATTTACAAACTACTATAGTGAGTGAACAAATGATATCATATAAAATTGAAAACCTTCACATTTTAAGAAATAAAAATAGAGTGAAAAGAAATTCTACAAAATGTGGGAAAAAAATTACTCCTCAGAAAACTAACATTTAAAATATTTATTTATTTATTTATTTATTTATTTATTTATTTATTTATTTATTTATTTATTTTTGTGGGACCGGGCTTCAAATTCACGACCTTGTACCTGCCCAGCAGGCACTTGTGCCTCGGAGCCATCTCCCCAGCTCCCTAACATTTAAAATATTTAAAGAACTCAAAAAATATTAAACCTTCCAACATAAAGGAGCCAATCAAAGATGGGCGAGTGGCATAAACATGCTTTATGGGAAAAGTACAAATTGCTCATAATGGAAAAATGTTCATTATTATTGGCCATTATCAAAATACCGATTAAAATAAAACTGAGATTCCATTTATCCCAAAAGGATTGGCTATTATCAAAAAATCAAACAATAACAAATATGGGACAGGTTTCAGGGGAAAAAAGGAAACTGTTTATGGATATGTTATCTAATATAATAGCTATATAATAAAACTGAAATTCTTTAAACATTAAAATTAGAAACTCCATTTCACCCAGCTATTCTTCCTCTAGGTACCTTCCTAAAAGAGTTAAAACATCATTCACACTGTTACAAGGATATCAATTTTTGTAGCAACATGAGACATAATAGCTAAATTTTGAAAGAAGCATGTATGTCCACAAGGATGAATGGATAAAAATATGATATTTACATACCATAGTGTGATGCTATACCATAAGATAAACATGAGCATTTTACAGGAAAGTGAGTGTTCCTTGAGATCATGATGTTAATAAATCCAGTGCACAGCTTTAATGTCACATGGTTACTCTGAGAATCTCAGGGCAAAAATAAAGAGCAAAATTAAAGATTATATATACATATATATATATATAATATAATATATATACACACACAAATATATATGGTAGGAAGTATAGAGAGAAATATCATTCTCAAAGGGGAAGCAGATCAAGAGATGTCAGTTGGGAGGGAGTGAATAAGAGTTGAAAAAGAAAATAAAATTGAAATGTATTATATGCATGTGCTATCTCCACATAAAGACTGTAATCACTATGTATTACAAATGTGGACCCCTCAAAAATAAAAGGAAGGAAGGAAGAAAAAAGAAAGAGAAAGAAAGAAAGAAAAAAGAGAAAGAAAGAAAGAAAGAAAGAAAGAAAGAAAGAAAGAAAGAAAGAAAGAAAGAAAGAAAGAACAAAGGATTAAGAGATAGGTCTAATGGGCTAGGATTAGAAGGGAAATGAAACTAAAATGATGTATAAAGATGAGTTATATGTATCTATCCATTTCCCACAAAGAGTGCAAATCTTATACAGTGCACACTTACACCAATAAGGAAAAGCAAAACACAGTTATAGCAATAACCAAGGTCAACTAGATTGTCTCATACTATTTTCTGAGGGTTTAGTAATCTTGGAATTTACATTTATTTCTATCACCCATTTGAGGTAATATACACTGAAATTCTAAGTTCTGAATGTATGTTAGCTCTATTACATATTGACATTTAGTTGTCCTACAACCATTTGTTGAAATGATTATCCTAGACCAATTGTATTACATTTGTTACTTTGTCAAAGGAGATTATGTTACTGGAGTTCTAATTTGGGGCTTTCAATTATATATATATATGTATATATATATATATATATATATATATATATATATATGTATATATACTGATCTGTATATATATGGCAGATATGGTCAGTTCTTCAACTTGGTTCTGTAGTTGTACTTTTAGCTATTATGTGCCAATAGTCTTTTTTATTTTTATTTATTTATTGTTTTTAACCAGAGATTGAACTCTGGCCCTTGCACTTGCCAGGCAAGCACTTATTCTATTGAGCTATCTCCTCAGCAATCCCATTGTCTCTAAATATAAATTTAGAAGTGGTTTGCACATCTACAAAACCACTCACTGATATTTTATTTTGGATTTCTAAAATCTAAAATCCAATTTCTAAAGAACCCCAAGAAAACTGTCATTTTAATTCTGAACATGAAATAGCTCTCTTGTATAGTTGTCTTTTTATCAGACTTTTAAAATATTTTTTTTGTTAAGCCTAAATATTTCACTGAGCAGGAGCTAATCTGAATGATATTCTTTTTTCAATTTAAAATTCTACTGATCCTTAAGCCTGTGTATAGAATAATTGATATTTTTGTATTAACTTGTATTCTTCAAACTTTTAATTGCTCACTAATTAGAGAGGATTGGTTTTGGTAAATGCTTTTCCATTTTCGACAAAGTAGATCAAGTCATCTGTGAATATTTCTATTTCTTCCTTCCAAATTTGAATAACATTTATTTCATTTTCCTATTGTATTTCTTAAGACCTTTAGTAGAAGTTTAAAAATTAGCATTGAGAGGATTTGAAAAGGAAAGGAAATATCATATAACCAAGTGTTCTAGATATACACCAGTCCACATCAAAATGTCATGAGCTTTTCTACAGAATTAGAAAAATGTCTAAAATGTATATGAGAAAGAGGTACAGAATGTCCAAATCAATCCTGGGTACAAGAGAAAGGCAGTAGTCATTACAGTTCCAGATATGCTGCAGTGCTTCAGTAGAAAAAGCAAAATGTTATGAGTGCATATTGATGAAAATAATAAATATATTAACAAGAAGAATAGAAAAGAGCTTGCAGAAACAGCCCCAAGTATTTTCTTCCATTTCATTTAAGATAAAAGGGAAAATAGAGAAGTCTTCTGTAACAAGTGCTGCTGGGTAAACTGGTGCTTCAGATATAGACAATCTTTCACCTTCTTTTTTTTTTTTTTTAAGAATTTTTTAAATTTTATTATTTTTTTTTTCTTGTTTCAGAACCTTTGTTTGTTTATTCACTCATTTTTATGGCCAGCTCAGCCAGTCCCGAGGGCAGGGCTGGCGCAGCATGTGGTGCCGGGGATCGAACCGCGGTCCCTACAGCTGCCCAAGCTTTCCCAAGCAGGCGCTTTAGACCACTGAGACATCCCGCCGGGCCCCTTACCTTCTTATAAATAAAATAAATATCAATCAACAACCTATAAATGAAAGCACAGTCTCTCCTCTGCTGGAAATAAAAATTGGTACAAATATAGGCATATGCATGGGCTTTTTTAGCAGAGTGCTTATTAGATAATAAATTGGTTCATATGATATTAAATTTGGCATGGAAAATGGAACAATCAACAAGGTGAAGAGATGACCTGCAGGATGGGAAAAAAACTTGACAGCTCTTCCTTAGACAGAGTTCTAACATCTGAAATATATACAAAGCTAAACAAAAAGAAAAAACAAACATATTTGCTCTCTCCAAAATAAAAGACCCAATGAAAAATATAAAATTGAAACCTACAGACATTTCTCAGAAGAAATACAAGTGGCTAATAAATACCTTTAAAAATTTCCAACCTCTGTCACCTTTGGAAAAATACAAATCAAAGCAACACTGAGGTCTACTCTCTCCAGTAAAAATGACTCTTATGAAGGACACAATAAACAGCAAATGTAGGGGAGACTGTGCTGAACCAAAGAAACTCTTCTATATGATTAATGGGAATATGAAATGGTACAGTCTCATTGGAAACCCATTTTGAGATTCTTCAACACACTAAAGTGTAAATCATGTGTGACCCAGCTATACACTTGTATTTGCTGCAGAAAGAGTGAGAGTCTTCATTGTATAATGATATGTGAATATTCATGGTCATGACAACACAACTTATAGTAAGTAGTTTTTGCAATGAAGTTATATGTCTATCAGTATATGAATGAATAAAGAAAATTACATGTCGCTCTTTGTACTTAGTAGTGTCCCACTGGATCCCAGAAGCTTCCTGATCTCCAACCACATCTGCACATTTTGTCTTGAAGAAAAAATGTTGAGGCATAATTGTAAATATTTTTCGGTTGTCATTAATTTTTTACTAATCAGTATTATTACATGCACAACGGGTCCACTTTGCATGATTCTTGTAACTGCTTCTCTGGAATACTTAGTCATAATTTTTTATTCTTTTGAGTCTTTGATTTCATTTGACATTATTTAGTATTTTTTTTATCTGTGCTCTCATGCTCTTAATTTAAGTCTTCTAAATTTGATTGTTCCTCTACTTTATCCAGAGATTTGGTTCAGAGAAATGTTAACCAAATCATGTCATGATCAGAGAAGAAGATTTATGTCTACTGTATTATATATTGAAAGACTTTTATGTGTCTTCCACAGACACCTTCTAAATACAAAATAATGGCATTATTCTGTGCAATTGCACAGTACAATTTTCCAGTTTCCTATTGACTTCCAACATCTATACAATCTTTCCTAGACTGTAAAAGCTATGTAAGTAAGGGACTGGCCATGTCTGTTATATCTTTTTTCTAATCACTAATCTTAGCAAAATGAATGGAACTCAAAATTGTTTTATACATAAAGTTAAAGGGTATAGGAATGTTTTAAATGTCAATATTTGTAGATACATTGTTCCAAATGATTTCTTTAATAAATAACTTTGTCTTGCAATAGTTATAGAAGTTTTTGTTTGAAACTTAGTCTGTTACAATAAATGTGTATGCATATACTCATTGAAGTTCTTTATGGTTGAAAATTTCCAGTAATATGGAGAAAAGCAAGTAAACGAATGAAAACTAGTCAATCTTGCTCAGACAGACCCAGTAGATCTGACAGTAAATCTCCTAGTATGTTATCCATACTTAGTTTCTTACCTTTTACTTTAACCTTTCTGATTTTTGGATATCATAAAATTATTCCTAACTTAACCAAAAAACATCCTGCTATCTGCATTGTTCTTTGTTCTGTTTGTCTATTACTGGTCTTTCTTGTTCAGATTTCTTGATTTTCCTGTCATATCCTTACTCTCTATAATCGTTAAATGAAATCAATCAACTTCTAGGTCACTATGAATTGCATATTTCTCCTTTAGTTATTGAACCAAGATACATGATTCCCTGTTCCTTTTTTTAACATCCCATTCACAATTACTCTCTAGTAAGCTATCTGAATGCAAGAACGTCCCTTTCCTATTCACCAATACTTTAAAATTCATGCCTATGGCATGACTTTTAGGTACCAGTACATATGTAAATGAATCTTTTCAATGGCTATTTTATAAAATTTCAACAAAGTAAATAATATTTATAACGCATAAACAAATATTAGTGACATACTCATTAATTGTTTGCACATTTAAGATTTTTCTGATCTAATGAATGTCCTAGGTAATGTCCATATTCAGGACAACATTGCTCCTACACAAATTGTTTTAACTAAACCACATATTGGCATTCTGCCATTGCTTAAAATAAAGAAATATTATAAGAAATACTCTATGAGGCTTATTTACTGTAAGGATGTGGTCAAACATATAATTCACTGCATTATACAATTTCCTTTCTGTAAACACTGAAAGAGAATGTTCCTGTTTTCTGGTTTAAAGATCAAAAGTAATCAGCTTCTTAAAAAAGAACGAACAAACAAACAAAAAAAACCATACTGGTATCATTCACAAAATATGTTTTCTCAGAAGATAATATGTAACCCGGGCGTGGTGGCTCACGCCTGTAATCCCAGCACTCGGGAGGCTGAGGCAGGAGGATTGGTGCAGGTTCAAGACCAGCCTGGGCTACAAAAGTGAGCTCAAGGCCAGCCTCAACTGCATAGCAACACCCCGTCTCAAAAAAAAGACGAAAAAAAAGAAGAAGATAATATGTACAGTAACAATTTTAAAGTGTCAAGTGTATGCTATGCAATAATATGAGAGTTGTAAAGTATCAATTCTTGCTATCTTTCCATTTCCTCACCATTTTTAAGTTTTATCCATTAAGTGTGTTTTTCTCTAGAAGCCTCCAAAAACCTTTTACAACATTATTTTTATTAATAGTTTGGCATTATTTAGAATATAGTTAGCTTAAATTAATTCTACATACTCCATATATGCCTATTTACAAAAAATATAAAATGTTTTCATATCGAAAACACATATGTATGGTATGAACACATTTTTGAGATAATGTAGTACTTCATTCTACTGAAGTAGTACAATGTACCTAATAAACATGTAGTTATACATTGATACAAAATTTTAAAAATCAAAATAAATTTATAAGATATTTGCACAGTAAAATTTCTACTTAAAATATAAACCTTTCAAATTTGATAAATTGATACAGTTATACAACCTCCTTCAAAGTCAAGAACATTTCAAAATCGTGAAAACATTTCTTCACCTAAAGAAACATTTCTTTTTAAGCCTAATTACACAGCCCAGTTCCTGGGAATCACTGACTAGTTTTATGTTGTCAGTTTTCTGGAACTAATTATTAATGGAATGGTATCAGTCAGCCAGTGTGTAAAATTTCGGCTTACCTTATCTGTTATAGTGGGTTTGAAGTTCATTTGCTATGCTACAGAGGTCAATATTCTGTTTTTTTTTAATATCAGAGTAATATTCCATTGTATTGAAGCTCAATATTTATTTAATGCTCAGAGCTGTCTAAGGCAATGGATGTTTTTCCTAGTTGGGTAATTGTGAATAAAACCATCATAAATATTTATATATAAAATGTTTCTTTATAATTCTTCTCTTTATAATCCAAATATAAATATTTTATGGCTCATAAATGATGGTGTATTGCTTGATTGGTTCCTAAAAGCATACAAAAAGATTAACTTCTAGTCAATTTTTCTTTTTCTTAGTTTTAAGGAAAAGATAAACAATGAAACTGAGTTTTAAAACAGATTCATGGGATTCATTCAATAATATTATAGAAAATTAATCACATTCATGCATAATAAGGAAATGCTTTGTAACATAATATTGAATTTCTTATGAGACTGCTTTATGGTCCTTCTAAAAATATATTATGTGTGCACATTAAGTTACTTTGACGATAGCAGTAGACTGCTTCTTACACATATTTAACTTTTGTGGCTAACAAATTGTACTACTCAATCTCTGAAAGACAATGATTTCGAGAAATGATGTTACAAGCTATACAGAAAAATAGATTTCCTGTAAGGAAGATTTTCTGTGGTGTGCTTAAAAGAAGAGCAAAAAACCCAAGCCCAAACCAAAATAATTCTAAATAAGATTTCTCCTCTCTAGTCATGTGATTTTTGCATTAGCAAATGTTTGAAATTTCTCTCTTGTTACTTGGTATATGACTCTGTTATGACATTTGTGGAATTTTTTGCTAAGTGTTGAGAATTTTCCTGTATAAAATTAGTAACTATAAAAATGCAATGCATTATTTCTAATAATAAGATTATTTTACACAATTCAGATTACTTTGGTCATACTGTTGTATTACATAAGTATAGGGAATATATTTCCATTTTTAGTAATTTTAATGATAGAAAAGATAAAATAGCAATGGAACAGTTTCAAAATGGGTTAGTAGGACAGTTACGATAATACATTGCATATTGTTGTCCTCATAGTAGTTGCTCAGAGGACAAGATGCAGGTATATCTTGTCTAAACAATATTAGTACAAACCTTTCTTCTCAGTGAACTAAGAGAAAGTAACTCTACATCTATTCTAATTATCTTGTATATGTATATATATATATATATATATATATATATATATATATATGATTTTTAACAACATAAAGGTATTTTTATATATTTGCAAAGTTAGTAACATGTAACACAAGGTTTCCTAGTGACTAATAGCTGACTTTAACGAGGCTGGATGCCCATCTCAGGACTGAGGTAGCTTGTTTCCTTTAGGCACTGAGGTCTAGTCCTGCCTACATAACCTTTCAGCTTTGTATGCTATAATAACTACTCAAATAGAAGAGAAGTTCTGGAAAGAAATGCCACTGCAAATCATTATGTAAAATGTATCCAATATTTTCTTCTGTTTTTGAAAGACAATTTGTGATTATAAGTTGTCAAATTAATTAATTCCTCTTCAGTAAGTTAAAGACTCCCTTTTAATTTCCTTCATTTCTGAAGATATTTTTCCCTACTAAATTATGGCCTTTAAGATTTACTTTAGTGATTTAAAAATCTTTAGCAAATTTTTATCATAATTTCAGTTTCTCACTTGTATATGAAGAATAAGAATTTAGAACATGTCTTCCTGTCATTTTCATTCAATATCAAGAAGCTACTATTTTGAGTTTAGAATTTTTTTTAATTTAGCATGTTTTTAATCTTATTTTTTCTGAAAATATCTTTCTAAAATTCTTTCTCTGAATTGTACCTTGCAGTTAATCACTGTTATTTTAATAATTCAAATATGGATATCACTTATGAATTATAATCATATATGTAGATTTAAAGTTAAAATATTTTGTAAATAAAGAGTTAATACCTAAACATTTTATATCATTTCTTAATAACATTTATGTTTGTTAATAGTATTTCATTCTCACTTCATATATGTGTGTACTCAAATGTGTCTCTCATTGATTGATAAAAAAAAGTGGTAGAATTTGCTTCTTAGTGTAAAATATCTTCCATTAATATAAATTTTAATGGTTAGAAATATTTCATATTTCTAGGATGACAGTAAGGTTGCAATCAATTTCATTAAAATCTTAGTTTTACCTTCTCGCATTTTGACATGAACATCATTTTATTTTATTATTAAAAAGAGCACTATGACATATTGTAATAATCCTTAAATACTTTCACTTCTAAGATGCATGTATTGTCAAAACGTATCATTCATGGTTCTATAGACTAAGTTGAGGGTGAGCACATAACTGGAGAGCTTTGGACCCTGTGTATTGCTAATTTCTTTAACCCCTATGTAGTCCAACCCCAGAAGCAATGTAGGAATTTGGCCTTAGAGTTCAGACAATGAGGCAGATATAAGAAGGTGGCTGACTTTTCTCAGAGATGCAAGAGAGAGTAAGCTACTAAATCAAAGAGGGTGAAAGAAAAGCTAAGAAAAGATGCTGTCTTTTTATTTTTATTTTTACAATAATTAATACATTATATATTGTTGTCTTCATATAATTGTTCAAATTACGAGATGCAGACATGATCTTGTCTAAATATCATTAGTACAGATCTTTCTTTTCACTGTACAAAGAGCAAGTAGCTGTATATATAGTCCAATAGTCCAAAGCAGCAGTGAGTTATCAGCTCATCTGGCATTATCGGAAGTTGTTGACTTGAGCCTTTTATACCTCAGCATACTAATATGGCTTTCATTTTTATAACTCATGGTTAAAGTTTTCTGCTGGATGGTTAAAACCAAGATAAAGACCTATACAAAAAAGAAAAATAAATTTTGTATCTGAGAAGGTCAGTCAGGTCCTCTAAGGAGACCATGTACTGCATTTTGTAGAGTTTTTGTCAGTGTCAGCCATCTGGATGAATCACAGCCACTGCTTGACCAATTTCCTTTCTGTATTTTTATAGCTTAAATATCAGTGACACCACAAGACCCCTGCCATATTATTTGTTAGAAATAAATCAATGAGATCAAATCACAATCCAAAGATTTTCAAGCAAGAGAATATGAGGAGAAAGGGTCATTTGATGGTAGGCACATAGTGGCATACTTGTAAACCATAACAGTAGAGCTGGCAGTATAGCTCAGTGGACCAAGTACTTGCTTAGGGTAAGCACAGGGGCCAAAGTCTGATTCCTGGCCCCACTTGCTGCTCCAGTCCCACTCTCAGGCACTGGCTATGGAGTCCAGGTATTGTAGCGCAGGCCTGTAATCCCAGGAGGCAGGAAACAGGAGGATCACTAGGAGTCAGAGCTGCATAATGAGACCCTGGGGGAAAAAAAATAGTAGCTGCACATGATTATATTAGTTTATATCACATGGTTAGCATAAAATATTTGAGGATGATTACTTTATAAAGAAAAAAAGTATAGTTCTGCGGTTTAGTACATCATAAATTATTTCATCTCTGATGATGACCTCATTGCTAAAACAAAGTAAACAAGCTTGGAAAAGAAACAAATCTCATCACAGTGGAGGAATCCAGAACGTCCCATGCTCTTTTCTGTCGGCTCTGTCAATTTGTTGAAGGACCTCCTTGTACATGCACTTCTTTTTTTTTCACCCCTTTATGTATTTAGTACAGGGTCTACAGGGTCTCACTACAAAGATGAGGCTTGTAGTGATCCTCCTCAATTCAGCCTCTCAAGCTTTAAGGGACACAGAACTATACCAACCTTTGTTTATGGTAGAAGTAAGATATATTTATACATATTATAATTATTGAAAAGCCTCTATATTTGATTATACTTACTGGAATCTTTAAATTTTTGTATCCAAATGTTTTATGTAACATTATCAAGAAGTAGAAGAGCAAAAATACTATGTTGAAGCTTGCTTATGTAATAACTATACTTGAAGGTTATGAATTTCTTGTAAGTCCTAAATATTTGAATTAATTCTTATTAAGTCATTATCCTAAAAGTATGCCAATGACTTCACACAAAGGAAAAAAAATCATAAGCCTCTTCTTGGAGAGAGGTGTATCGTGGACTGATAAGGCCCATAAAGGCCCAAATGAGCAGATGGCAAAGGTCTAAATTAGAAGACAAAAGAGGCATGAACTTGCGGATCCAGCAAGATCAAAAATAATCTCTAGCACAGTGCTTCTCAAACTTTCTAATGTCGTGACCCTGCAATACAGTTCCTCATGTTGCGGTGACCCCAAACCAAAAAATAATTTTTGTGGCTACTTCAGAACTATAATTCCAAATAAATAACATTTTCCGATGGCTTTAGGCACAAGTTGAGAACCGCTGCTCTAGCAGAATTTGGAATTCTCTGGGGACTAAGACAAAGAATTTCTCTGGGCAGACCATATTTATTTAGTTGTCAAAGGAATGAAAGGAAAACTGAGAAAACCACTGGAACCTAGATCAAAGAGTTCCCAAAGTATTAAAGTACACTAGCTAGGAGACTATCTTATTTTCTGGTTGACATTCAATGCAGGAGAGTTTATTTAGTTATGGGAAATTGGAGCCTGGTGTTGTGAGCTGTGGCCTTGTCGTCTCCTTTGAGGCATCAGGGGATCACAGGCTACTGCAAGTCTCAGTGAGACCAGTGACTCATAGAGGCTCACATACTATGAATCCAAAGCTCATCTCCAAGCAAGGGGCCTAGGCCTGGGACAGACTCACAAACACAGAAAGCCAGTTGATAATTTTAAATCCTGCACAGAGATGTTTCCTTGTAGTCTCCCTTAGGAATGTCAAAAAAAAATTCCCTGAAATACAGGCTTCACATGAAAAAATCCCCATCTTTCCTGATTCCACTAAGATGCAAGCATGTCAAAGTCTTCATTAGGCAAAAAGGCAAGACAGAACTAAGATTAATCACTGTGGAATCCCAAGCTGAGTTTTGTAAGTATTATGCTGGAAAAAAGAAAATATTATAGGATCTTATTTGGTAATAATTTTATACTATCAATTCACTCAGCAGTGGGTTATAACTTGGAATTCTGCCACTTTCGAAGCCAAGAAAACTGCATGCTCAGACTTTTGACATAGCTGTGTTTTCTTCCATCCTAATAGTTAAACTGTTCTCTGTACTTGCAGTGATCTATTAGGAAAGCCTTTCTGACTATGTTGAATTATTATTTTCTGATGAAAGGCAAATTTAAAACAAAACAAATGGATATCAAAGATGAATTCTGAAATCACCTTTAAAATATCTGTTTTTTTTTTTTATTTTTTAATCTTTTTGAGATAGGGTCTCACTATGCAGTTGAGGCTGGCCTTGAGCTCACTTTTGTAGTACAGGCTGGTCTCGAACTCACACTGATCTTCCTGCCTCAGCCTCCCAAGTGCTGGGATTACAGGCATGCGCCACCAAGCCCAGCTTATCTGGATTTCTTAGAAGAGAAAAAAGTATCAAAATAAAATGGATAGACTCAGCAGAAAGGAAGGCATCCTTAAGGTCAAGGAAAAAGAACCCTTTAGTGTTTGCTGGGATCTGTGCAAGGAGAGTAGACGTGTATACTACAAGAGAGGGTGAACAAACCCTAGTGTTATGGTTTATATCTAGTTGTCTCCCCAAAGCCTCATGCAATCATAAGGCGAGGACTTCTAGATATTAAAACTTGTACCATGAGGGCCAGCGGTATAGCTCAGTGTATTTAGCACTTGCTTGGAGAAGCGCAGGGGCCAGGATTCAGTTCCTGGCCCCACCTGCCGCACTGGCCCCACTCTAGAGCGCACTGAGCCAGCGGTGGAGTCTGGGCATCTTGGCATGCGTCTGTAATCCCAACACTTGGGAGGTACAAACAGGAGGATCACTATGAGTCAGTAATGAGAACCCTCCCACCCCCCCAAAAAAAAAGAAAAAAGAAACTTGTATCATGATCCACTGGGATTATGTGTGTTAGTATTGATAGGATTATGGTCTGAGTACTGCTGGGATTATGGATGCGACCTAAGGTGGGTAGGCTGAGGTAGAGAGCCTGAATGAAACATAAAGAGAGACAGAGAGACAGACTCATGCTGTTGCTCTTGCTCCCCTGGTTGTTCCGTTGTCTCTGTCACCATTGCCGCTGTTCCACCACCATGAACTGTTGCTCTCTGCCATGTGTCTCTCCACCTTGGATCCAATTGAGTGTAGACTGAAACCTCCAGTAAATGTGAGCTAAATAAACCTTTTCTCCCTTCATTTTGGGTGTTGGGTATTTGTCCCAGCAAGGAGAGAAGAATAACTAAGACACCTAGTGAATCCCTCACACAAGCCCCATGGCTTGACTAAAATGTATACAGTTAGTGTTGCTGAGAAGAAATCAGAAACTCTAAAACCAAAAATTTATCAAGAATGGTGGAGTAATTGATACATTGTGTCAACTTGGCTCCATGCAGGGTGGTCAATACATTTTATCAATTTGGCTACATTGCCTGGCTGTTTCACACTGTGAGCCATGAGGGCCCTGCTGCGCAATAATGCAGTTTGGACTTTATCTCCTGGCTTCCTACACAGCCTTGTCAGCCTCTAGATTGAACCCTTCAGCTTTCCATAGCAGATTCTTTTGCCATCTGTTACAGATACAAGAGCTGACCATTAGAGACTGATAGAAACTGGTAGAAACTAATAAACACCAGCAGAGATCATTACGAATAGAACACTATAGTGAGTATAAAAGCCTTGGGACTGAACCCTTCCTTCAGTTGGCAGGGTGCACAACCTCTCAGCACACTTCCCCATCTGACTCTGGGACTGGTACATCTTGTGTTATATCTCTTCCTTGTATTATATCTGTTCCTCTAGTAAAATCATGGCTAGAACAGAATATGGTACCGAGAGTGGGGCTAGAGAAACAGAATACAGTGATGGTACTTTCTAATGGCTTTAACTGTGCCTGGAATTGGCTACAAGATTTGATGAGACCTAAAGACACCATGATCTCTTCTGATATTAAGGAGCATATTGATACTCCTTGGAATGAGGCTTTTAACCTAACATGCTGTATAGATGCATTTGATTACCCTAAATTCACCACTTGTGAGACTGCAGGAATTTAGAGATTCCATGCAAAAATTTTTGAATCTCTTTGGCAAAGTAAGACATACAGTGATGCCGGCTGGTTTGTCATGGCCTCACTGGACAAACTTTTGAATAAAAATAAGGACCTTGAAAACACCATTTCATGCCTCTAGACTCAGATAAAAATTTGAAAATTTCTAAGTGTGTCCTGACAGATAATCTCCTCTCTTTTAGCCACAAGGCTGAGGTTGCAGAGACCTAAATGCAGTCCCTCATATTTCGACTGACTGAACTACATTATAAATTAAATACTCAGCCTAGAAGAGGATCTGAAGTGAAAGTGAGGGCACTGATTGGAAAAGAATAGGATCCCATTAATTTGAATCGAGATGTGCGGGAGGATCCTGAGGAGGCTGAGAATGTTTAGTTTTCAGAGGCTAATAAAATTATTTTGCCTGAGGAAGACATTTTACCACCCACTGTGGCAGAGGGATCACTGCCTTTACCCTCTGGCATGTTAACGTCTCTTAATATATCTGGAGAAAACAATCCTTCGTGGAATGAACAGAACACTGGTGGAACTCCTCTGGACACACCCTCACCACCCATTTTTGAACTGTAGGCCCATAATCAGGCTTCAATCACAGAAGTTACCTAAAGGTGAACTACGTAGGGCGAATCACGAGGAGATCTGTTATTCTCCCAAGGACCTTGAGTTTTGTAACTCCTATAAGCAGAGGCCTAATTAGCAAGCATGGGAATGAATTTTACAAGTATGGGATAATGGTGGTAAAAACATAAGCCTAGATCAGGCTGAATTTGTTGATATGGGCCCATTAAGTAGGGATTCTGAATTCAATGTTGCAGTTCGTGGAATAAAGAAAGGCACTAACAGCCTATTTGTCTGGCTGACAGAAGTATGGCTCGAAAGATGGCCAACTGTGAATGAGTTAGAGATGCCTGATCTTCCATGGTTTACTGTTGATGAAGGGATTCAGAGACAGGGAAATGAGGATGTGGGAATGGATTTGTCGTTTTAAGCCTAACCCTTCACATTGGGATAATCCTGAAGACACACCCTTTACTAATACCTTGAGGAACCGGTTTGTGAAGGGAGCACCAGCATCCCTGAAGAGCCCTGTCATTGCCCTTCTCTGTATGCCAGACCTTTCAGTGGAGACCGCAGTTACTCAGTTAGGGAATTTAAAGGCCATGGGCTTAATTAGATACTGAGGTGGCAGAGGTCAAGAGGCAGCGCTTAATCACTGTGACCAGCAGAAGCAGAACAATGACCAAA
Organism: Myocastor coypus; assembly: GCA_004027025.1. Lineage (NCBI taxonomy): Eukaryota > Metazoa > Chordata > Mammalia > Rodentia > Myocastoridae > Myocastor > Myocastor coypus. The sequence goes on along the minus strand of PVJA010001629.1, from coordinate 79,363 downwards.
ATACGCTGACATGCACAGACCTACAGCATTGGCTTACTAGTCACGGTGTTCCCAGAAATGAAATAGATGGGAAACCTACAAAATTTTTGCTAGGTTCATATAAACAAAAGAATGATGGGGAAAAACAAAAAACAAACAAAAAAAAAACAGCTACTTTCAATCGTGGTAACAGGCAATCGCGGCCTCTCAACCGGTTCCCAGATTTGAGCCAGTTTACAGACCCAGAACCCCTTGAATGATGGGGAGGCCAGGTCTTGGAGAAGCATCCTAATGCCCCCAGAACTCACACAGTCAGGCTTCCTCCCATCCTTCCCCAGAGGGACCAAAGGCCTTTTACCAGAGTGACTGTACACTAGGGAAAGGGCAATGATCAGATGTTTATGGGACTACTGGGCCCTGGTTCTAAAGGAACACTGATTCCAGGGGATCGAAAACACCATAGTGGCCCTCCAGTAAGAATAGGGGCCTATGGAGGGCAGGTGATCAAGGGAGTTTTAGCAAAGGTCCGATTCACAGTAGGTCCAGTAGGTCCTTGAATCCATCCTGTAGTTAAATCCCCTGTTCTAGAATGTATAATCGGGATAGATATAATCAGTACTTGGCAGAATCCTTACATTGGTTCCCTTACCTGCCATTTTTGGGCTATTATAGTTGGAAAGGCCAAGTGGAAGCCACTAGAGTAGCCCTTGCCTGGTAAAATAGTTAACCAAAAGCAGTATCACATTCCTGGAGGGACTGCCGAGATCAGTGCCACCATCAAGGACCTGAAGGATGCACGGATGGTGGTTCCCACCATATCTCCACTTAATTCTTGCATTTGACCTGTGCAGAAGACAGATGGATTTTGGAGAATGATGGTAGATTATCACAAATTGAATCAAGTGGTGATGCCAATTGCAGCTGTAGTACTTGATGTGGTTTCCGTGCTTGAGCAGATTAACTTATTTCCTGGTAGTTGGTATGCAGCTGTTAACTTGGCAAATGCCTTCTTCTCCATACCTATCCATAAGGACCATCAGAAGCAATTTGCTTTCAGCTGGCAAGGCCAGCAATATGCCTTCACTGTCTTACCACAAGGGTATATTAACTCTCCTGCCCTGTGTCACAACTTAGTTCACAGGGACCTTGATCGCTTTTCTGTTCCTCAAGGTATTACACTGGTCTATTATATTGATGATGTTATGCTGATTGGACCTAGTGAGCAGGTATTGGCAACCACCTTAGAGTTGTTACTACATCATTTGAGAGCCAGAGGATGGGAAATAAATCACACAACAATTCAAAGTTCTTCTACCTCAGTGAAGTTTCTAGGAGTCCAGTGATGTGGAGCATGTAGAAGATAAGTTGTTGCATCTGGCTTCCTTCATGACCAAAAAGGAGGCACAGTGCCTAGTGGGATTATTTGGATTTTTAAGGAAATATTTATTTAGGTATTCTACTATGGACCATTTACCAAGTGACTCAGAAAGCTGCTAATGTTGAAAGGGGCCCAGAACAGGAAAAAGCCCTGCAACAGGTCCAGGCTGCTGTTCAGGCTGCTCTTCCTCTGGGACCATATGCTCCAGCACATCCAATGGTACTTGAAGTATCAGTAGCAGATAAGGATGCTGTTTGGAGTCTCTGGCAAGCCCCCATAGATGAATCGCAGCGGAGGCCTTTAGGATTTTGGAGCAAGGCTCTGCCATCATCTGCAGAAAACTACTCTCCCTTTGGAAAACAGCTCTTGGCCTGCTGCTGGGCATTAGTGGAAACTGAACAGTTAACTATGGGACACCAGGTTGCCATGGGACCTGAGTTGTCTATCATGGCCTGGATATTATCTGACCCACCCAATCATAATTTTGGACATGCTCAGCAGCAGTTCATCATTAAATAGCGGTGGTACATTCATGACAGAGCCAGGGCAGGTCCAGAGGGTACAAGTAAACTACATGAGGAAGTTGCCCAGATGCCTACGGCTCCTACACTTTCTGTGTTGCCCTCTGTCTCCCAGCATGCACCCATAGCATTGTGGGGTGTATCATATAATCACCTGTCAGAGGAAGAGAAGTCTAGATCCTGGTTTACAGATAGCTCTGTACGCTATGCAGGCACCATTTCTGGGACATCAATAAAGGGCAATGGTGAATGGAAATCATCACAGCGGGCAGAACTTTGGGCAGTGCACCTGGTAGTACACTTTGCTGAAGAAAGAAATGGCCAGATGTGTGACTATATACTGAATCATGGGCTGTAGCCAATGGTCTGGCTGAATGTTCAGGAATTTGGAAAGAGCATGATTAGAAAATTGGTGACAAGGATATTTGTGGAAGAGGTATGTGGATAAACATCTCCATATGGGCAAAGGATGTAAATATATTTGCTTCCCATGTGAATCCTCACCAAAAGATGACATCAGCAGAAGACAACTTTAATAATCAAGTGGATGAGGTGACCCATTCTGAGAATAGTGGCCAACCTCCTTCCTTAGCTACCTTATTATTGCCCAGTGCGCCCATAAACAGAGTGGCCCTGGTGACAAGGATAGAGGTTATACAAGGGCTCAGAGACACGGACTTCCACTCACCAAGGCTGATCTGGCTACAGCTGCTGCTGAATTCCCAATATGCTAGCTACAGAGGTCAACACTGAGTCCCTGATGTAGTATGACTCCTTAGGGTGATCAGCCTGCAGTCTGGTGACAGGTTCATTATATCAGACCATTTCCATCATGGGAGGGACTGTGCTTTGTCCTCACTGGCATAGACACATATTCTGGATATTGATTTACCTTTTCTGCGTGTAATGCTTTCGCCAAAACTACCATCCGTGGACTTATACAATGCCTTATCAACTGTCACGGTATTCCACACAGTATTGCTTCTGACCAAGGAACACATTTTACAGCCAAAAAGGTGAAACAGTGGGCTTATGCTCATGGAATTTACTAGTCTTACTATGTACCTCATCATCGAGAAACAGCTGGATTGATAGGACAATGGAATGGCCTATTGAAGATACAGTTACAATGCCAGCTAGATGGCAATAGTTTGTAGGGCTGTGGTAAAGTACTTCAACAGGCTGTCTGTGCTTTGAGTCAGCGCCTTCTGTATGATACTGTGTCTCCCATAGCCAGAATTTATGGGTCCGGGATTCAAAGGGTGGAGTAGGAAAGGTACCACTCACCATTACCCCTAGTTATCCACTAGCAAATTTTTTTCTTCCTGTCCTCACGTTTTGCTCTGCTGCACTAGGAGTCTTAGGCACAGAAGGGGAAAGCTTGTACTGGGAAGCATAGCAATGGTACCATTGAACTGGAAGTTAAGATTTCCCCTTCATCACTTTTGACTCCTCATGCCTTTGAGGAAACAAGCTAAAAAAGGAATCACCACGTTGTCAGGGGTGACTGACCCAGACTATCAAGGGGAAATTGGATAACTACTCTACAGTGGAGGAAAGGAAGAATATACATGGAGTGCAGGAGATCCCTTGGGACTCCTGTTAGTATTGCCATGCCCTGTTCTTAAGGTGAATGAGAAGCTACAATAACCTAATACAGGTGCAATGACAAATAGCCCAGAGCCTTCAGGAATGAAGGTATGGGTCACTCCACCAAGGAAAGAACTAAGACCTGCTGAGGTACTTGCTGAGTGTCAAGGAAATACAGAATGGGTAGTAGAAGAAGGTAGCTCCAAATATCAGCTACTACTCCATGATCAGCTACAGAAAAGGGGATTATAATGGTCCTATTTCACCCCTATATATAGTTGTATTATAATGTAATATGGATAGATTTAATGCCAGTTTTGAAGGAGTAACCTATGTCAATGTTGAAAGTATGACTGCATTTCTGTTTATACCCATGATAGTATAGTTATAACAATGTTTGGTGCAATGACATGCATATCTCTGTATCTGCAGACTGATTTAAAGAAATATGTTTTGCCAGGCGTGGTGGCACATGCCTGTAATCCCCACACTTGGGAGGCTGAGGCAGGAGGGTTGGTGCGAGTTCAAGACCAGCCTGGGCTACAAAAGTGAGCTCAAGGCCAGCCTGAACTTCATAGCAAGACCCTGTCTGAAAAAAAAAAAAAAAAAAAAAAAGAAATATGTTTAGTTGCCAAGTTGACAAGGGGTGGATTGTAGTGATTGATACATTGTGTGAACTTTGCTGGATGCTTGGCGGTCGACACATTATATCAATTTGGTTGCATTTCCTGGCTGTTTCACACTGTGAGCCATCAGAGACCTGCCCCAGAATAACTCCATTTGGACTTTCTCTCCTGGCTTCCTGCACAGACTCATCAGCCTCTAGATTGGACCCTTCAGCTTTCCATAGTAAATTCTTCTGCTTTCCTTTGCAGACACAATGGCCGACCATTAGAGACTGTTAGGAACCGGTAGAAACTGGAAAAGACCAGTAGAGACCACTAGAGATGGAACCCTATAGTAAGTATAAAAGCCTTTGGACTGAATTTTTCCTTCAGTTGGCAGTGTGCAGATGTTCTCAACATATTTGCCCATCTGACTTCTTCGTATTACATCTGTTCTTCTAGTAAAACCCTGACTTGAACAAATGGGATTTGGCTTCTCTTTTAAGGAATATTTCTTCTATGATAGGATACCTTAGGTTGTATGAGAGGAATAATTACCAAGGTTCCTTTGACACCCCACCCTGGGGATCCATTATATTCCTCTTGAGAGCCATTATATTCCTCTCTCTCAGCTGAATAATCCAGCCCAAAAGAGTCAGCTTGTCTGGGTCCCTGGGGACTGGGACACAGGTTCCAAAAATTTGAATAGCAAGTGTTCCTAAGATGGAAAGTGTATTTCCTCCAATTATTGATATGGAGAATTTTTTTTTTCCTTTTTGAGAGAGGGTTTCACTATGCAGTTCAGGCTGGCCTTGAGCTCACTTTTGTAGCCCAGGCTGGCCTCAAATTCACATTGATCCTCCTGCCTCAGCCTCCCAAGTGCTGGAATTAGAGGTGTCAGCCACCACGCCCAGCTCTGATATGGAGAATTTTGATACCACTTTGCATGCAGCTTGGAAAAGAAAATCTCCTAACCAGAGTTCAGATAGGGATAAGCCAATCTGAATTTCTATGTTCTACAAGGCAAACAATAACTGAGGGTCAGGCTGGTAATTTGCCACTATAAGGGGTTAAAATTGAATAAGACATGCTGATATCTAGAAGGCTCACACACAAAGTCCAAGGCTTCTTCAAGTCAATAAGGACATTCTTCTGTAGGACAAGCACACGCCGCTTTGGGCATCATCATTCACCCGACATTCTTCCTAGTCCTCTATGACGCCTTCTTCCTTTTCCTTTCTGTGAATAAGAACAGACTCTTCTCCAGGGGCAAGGGTCTTTACTCATTTTCAGAGGGATTTGATGGGGGCTTGGTGGCTTTATAAGCCTCTCCTTTGCCTAATTCCTCAACTGCTTGTGCTTGAAGCATATAGGCTTGCTTCCATCATCCTCTGGTGATCTTGGTTTGCTTCAGTGTCATCAGCCTTATTACTAGCCCTATCGATTAGTGTCAGGTTGACTTTAGGTTGCCTTTTGTTCCTTCCCCAACTGGAGCTCACCTCCACACTGTGATGCATTTGATAAGTCAGGACTCACACCCTCACTCTCACCCCAAGGCTCACTTCCTTTTGGCCCCAAGAAAAGGTCAAATCTCAAAGAACAACTCTTGGATCCAAGCTTGGGAAAAAATTCAGAAACTATCCTTTTGCTAACATTGAAAGTCCCCCGCAGATGAGGGAGCACTTCCAAGATTAGCTCCACCCCAGCTGTTACAGCCCACAAACAACCTCCTCTAAAAATTCTATAAAATCCCCTATCCCCTTTTGTTAGGAAGTGTATCAGTCTGACAGACAGATAGCCTGCTTGATTCTGCCTCCAATAAATCTTCGTGCATCACAGTGCATGGTCTGGTCAATTGTATGGGTTCATACCTAACATTTGGGGCTGAAACCCAGGAAGAACACTGAAGTCCCTAACGGTCCATCCCGACCATGGCTTGCCCTAGTCCATCACTAACCCTTCTGAGTGGACCACAAGACTTGGACCTCCCTTGCTGATTGAAATGTCCATGATACCTAAAACTGTGAGTATCCCCTCGTTGCTGGTTCAACTTATCTTGAAATACAAACCTTGTCCATTGTCTAATTTGTTGAGCAGGGAAAAACGAAGAGCCATTTTTCTCCCTTGGGACTCTATGCTGCACTGCTCTCTCCCCAACTGAACCTGGGTGAGACTGCTTCTGTATGTTCATTTTTTCTTCCCTTCCCTGTGCACCTGGAAGCCAAATATCACTCACAGACACCTCACCCCTGGCTTCATTCCTCTCAGCCTCACCCCCTCATCTCCCAAATGGTGTCCATATGCTGAGCTGCTCCTCCCCTCCTCTCTGACTGGGGACACCAGCCAGGAGGGCTTTGGTCTCCCATCCCTTTTGGGATTCATATCAAATGATATTAGTCTCTACAGTCCTGTCTATTTCTGCCATTCTCATCTGTGTTCTTGCCACTATGAGTAATACCCATGTGACCCTTTTGCCCATATCTGTGTTCTCCCTTGTCTCAAATCAGTCCTCCAGGGACCCCTCACGCTGTCTTAGCTCAAACTCAAATGCCTCATTTTTCTCGGTCGGACTGCCTGGCCACAATATAAGTTGGACAATGGGACTCTCTGACCCCCCAAGGGAGCTCTTGATTATGAAACCCTCGTTGATTTAGATAACTTTTGTTTATGCAGTCGGAAATAGTCCATGGTGCCCTACTTTCTGGCTTTCTTCTCTAACCTCAACCATCTGGAACTCAGCTTTCAGTAGATCCTCTTAGCCGAAGACCCTTCCAAGCTACACCCAGATCCTTTCCCACTGGCAAACTCCTTCCTAGCTCCCATGGAAACTTTGGATAATTCTCCTTCCCTGTGCTGCCATCAATACCCTCATGGCAGCCCCTTCCACAATCCCCTGTTCCCCCTGCTCCTCAAATTTCACTTCTTGAAAAAGCCCATAAAAGTCTCACCTTTCTTCGTCTACCTGCCTACCTCCTCTCTCTCTTCGATCAAATTCGCCTATACATCATCCCACAGTGCCAACACCAGAGCTGCCCTCCCTGTCACAGGCACCAGCCACCACCAGAGCTCCCAGCATCTGCTGCCTGTACACATGCCATTTCACCGTCTGGCCTCTCAAGTTTCAGGGGCTGGGGACATACTTTACTCTCTCTTCGCTCCTTCTCCCTCTACCTGCCTTTGCTTGCTGGTCCTGTACTCCTCACATTCTTCTCCCTCCCCAACTTGCAACCATAGTCTCTCTTTCCCCCTGGTTTCTCACTTTGGTACAAAGTGTGATCTGCAACTAATAACACATTTTTCCTCCAAAGCATGAGCTCCTCCCTCTGGTATCAAGCTAAACGCAAAATAACAGTCCGTGGAGCAAACACTGCCCTTCCTAATCAAGCTTGCTGCCTTCCTCCTTCTCCTTCACTCCTCTTGACCCTCAACCACATTGACAGATGATATCCTGTTATAGCCACAAAAAAAGAGATTCTGAGTCTCAGTTTCTTACCCCCTTCTTTAGAATGCCCCTTCTAACCAGTCTACAAATCCAGCACTTGTGAGTTATCAGTGCTCCTTTATTGTGATGTGCCTAACCCTTATATTCAGCTCAGTTTGCTTACTCCTACTCAATAACCAATAAATAAGAGGTTTTATGTTTTTCAACTTCTTCATATAAGAGCTCTCAGCTAATTGACCTACAAAAGTTCCGACTAGTCTCTCATAATTGCAAACTAAAACAAGTTATCATAATTTAACCAGGCTAGAAATATATTTGAGCGCACTCTGATTTTATAAAGAGGCTCATTTACGTCCTGAGTTTGTTTATATGCTGCTCCATGAACAGCAGTGCCTCTTGTATTTGAGCTTTAAAAATAGATTTAAAAGGAGAATTTCTCCTGAGTTATTAGCTGTTCTAAATGACATCAACATTAGTTTATAATTAAACAGCGATCATTAAAATGAGGATGGATTGCTGGACAGGACTCTTGATTGGTGAACAGAGGGGTGACCAACTTTGTTTCCTCCAATAATCTTCTTAGAAGATATCCCAATAATTGCATCATTTTGAAAGACAAAATTACTCAAAAACTTAAAATAAGATTTTCTAATAAACACTGCTATTGATACATAAAATGTATTCATGCCTTTCTGGTATGCTCCAGATATTTATAAGAAGTTCATGTCAAGCCCACATGAAGTCATTATTACATTTGAAGATGCCTAAACAAAATAGGAATTTCATCATCTGTTATGACTGGTATATAATAGTACCATGTAAGACTATTGATGTCAAATGTTCTCTGTAAAAGGATAGCTAATATCTATTAACATTTTACAGAAATTTACCTGTCAAATTTTCCACAGTTTTTAAGAAATAATTGTTCTCTGGTCACACTTTATATTTCAAAGTGCTTGACAGATAAAATTCTAATAATAAAGTACATTGCTCCAAATTAAGTATTCCAATATAGAACCAGATTGTCCTGAATAAACAACTCTCATTAATTCCTATTTGATATCCTGGTCTGTTCCTGACATTCATGCCAAGCTTAAAAGACAGATCTCAGCCCTCAAACCCCACAGGAAAACTTATTTCAACTGGCTTTCCATGTCTCCAATGATAGGGACCAAAATTAACTATATACAAGTGCCCATGTTGGTCGTGATTTTGGGACTCCCATCAAAGTAGGACCTTAACAAGGTAATGCATAGCCTAAATAATGCTGCCAACTGAGCCCTTCCTATATGTTTCCACATGTAGCAAAGAAGGACCCTGGGTATGTACTTGCCTGCCTCAACCTATAGCCACCACTGGAACCTGGTTCCATCTACAAGCTCCATAGTCACTGGAAATGAAACTGTCCTGTCCACCAGAGAGCAGGTAAGTGATCCAATTTCCAGCCCTCACAGGAAAATTTGCTACAGCCAGATCCATCCAAACTTAACTTGCTTGGTCTTGCCACTGAAAGGATCAAGAGAACTTGTGGTTGATGCCCCACATCAAGTATCTTTGTTAGAGACCAGAGTCTCCTTAGACATATCAGGTAAAAAGAAAAGATCCTTTTTTGGCTGACATGGACACCACATATAGTGTTCTTCTGGAGATCTAAAGTCACTGAATTAGATCTACAGTGTTCTTAGTAAGTGCTGATAACCAACTTGCATGACACCTTGTAAACCCAACCTACTCCTTACCTCTCAGGAGGAGAGATCTCATCCAAAAGCTCCAAGTCTTTCTCACCTCTCTCCCCATGATGCTTGCCCTATAAATCTAACCTCAGTGCACAGCCAGCTCCTCCCTCCATTTTTCTTTGTGGACCACATTCTCTGAGACACTTTCATACCTATTTGTACCACACATGCTATTCCTATACTGGTGTGCCTCAAGATCACATGGCCTATCTCTGCATTCCCCAATACTCATTAGCCTCCAAACATTAGAGGGGACTCAAGTGCATTAGTGGCCACCTCTTTACCAATGATTTTTAAAAACTAAAATGTTGATATTCCTCCCCTTAATATGGTTGGAGTAAAATGACACATTCAGGAAATGGAGCTGCTTCTTGTTTCTCCTCTGTATCCTTTAGTCATAACTCATCGTCCTGTCAGCCCTCCTCAGCCCCAAGAACTCTCCTACCCCTGACCACCAGGCTCACAGTGTGTTGGCTGTTCATGTCCTTTCTAATACCTGACCTCATGGCCATCCCAGCCACACCCAACAACACACGTACCTGCCACCTTCCCAACAAAACTTTAGCCCCTGACATCTCCCTTTTACAATGCCTATCTTCTAACAACCTCACATGTTCCTTAGGAAACTCTGTTGGCCTCCAGCACAGCAAACTCTTTTAGAGAACACAAACTCATCTTAGGTACTTTGCAGGTTGCGAACTGGTTTTCCCTATATCATTTGGAGGTTGCCTACTGGAGGTTATCCACCCCAGATCAGCTTTTTCTTCCTGCATAAATACCTAGGTTGTTTTCCTTCCCTGGGAGCACTGTTGTGAGTAAGGAGGCATAACGAGGTAGCTTACATGTAGGATCAGGTTTACCGTGGTGTCGAAGAAGGCATTCAAGCAGGGAGGATGGATGAAGCCCAAACTATGAAAGGTCTGTGGGCAAGAGCAGTAAGAATTATGTCAGGAGAAATTTACAAGATTATTCTTCAAACCATTCATTCCCAGAGCATCCATAGACAAAACTTCACTTCTAGGTATTAGATTACAGGAATTTTCCAGGATGTCTCATTCCCTACTCATCTCCAGGGCATCATGTAGTAAAACTAAACTCATGAAAATCAGTGCAGTGCTTGGTTAGTCTCTGTCTCATTTGTCCCATTTCATCATCTGTTAAAGACGAACTCCAGGTGATTTAGATGCCAGACATATCTGCCATGTATTGACAGAGGCACCGTCTCAGTTTGATCTTTTGATGTTTCCCTGTGACCCCAACTCAGCCACTGTACAAGGCCTCTGAATCTGAGAAGCCTGCTTCCTGGATTTCTCTAGCAATTAGAAAATCACTCAACATCACTGAATGCATGTATACCTTTCCCTGAGAGACTTTAATAAAACTCTGACGTTTTCTTTTTTTTTTTTACAAAGTCCATACTGGAGACCCTGGCTGGTGTAAATGACAAATGGGCTTTAATCTTGACCTACTATCTGGAGGATCAAGACCTCTGGGTCCTAATTTTCTTTTCCCAATCATTGCAAATGATATATCCCCATTCAAAGAGACCAGAAAAACTGAGAAGGCCATCTAAGCTACAGCCCAGGAAGACTGGGATTCTGGACCACATTTTCACCAGAAGCCTGGAAAGGATCCAGGTTTAAAACTTTAAAATCTCTTTTATAGGCTTCTCCCTTCTCCCACCTTCTTGTTAAACCCTCCCTCTGGCCCCAAGTTCACTGCACTTACATTACAAAAGGAAAAGTCACAATGAGCAATCAGCAACTACAGTTTGCATATCATTTCACATAAGGAGATTAATGGAAGGTGAACTCTATTGTAAGGATGCCTGAACTAGTATTTTGATTTGGGAAAGCAACAGTGACTTAGGTTTCACTGTGACTATGGTTGTGCAGTTTTGTTGAAGTGCAGAAATCAGTTTTGTCTTCTCTAATCAGTTTGTACATTATATGCTATGTGAATCTTTGATTAAATCAAGATTTTTTTTTATTTTCAAAAAGATATTGAAGCCAATGAAGTTGGAGAGAAGAAGGAAGATTACATTAGAGAAGCAATGCAAGAGACCCCTCTCCAGATTTTTATAAACAGAGTGCACAAGGAGCACTAGGACCCAGAAATTTATGACAAATGTCTGAGAGGGACTGGTGCAGCTGACTTCCCATGAGTCTGTTGGCCTTTAAAACGCAGTGGGCACAAGCATACCTTCCTCTCTGTCACCCAGTGGGGCACACTAGACCTCTTCACCATCCAGTTCCATAACACTCTCTGATAACTAATATTGGGAAAAAGAAAAACAAAAGGATTTGAGACAGGGAGAGGGAAGGAAGAAAACAAACGAAGAGCCATTTGGCTGAGCTTTCTAGAGTTGCGCTCTTCATAATCTCCCTGGCTCTACTACCTCCTACACCAAGATGATACTATCCTGGACAGCCTTCTAGGTTTTTGTGTGTATCACACAGAAAATCAGATATGATACAGTATGGTAAGGAAAAGGCACCCAAGTTTAATAAAATTTCTTTAAGTGTTGACATCCTTAAAGAGAGTAGGCTCTCACTGACAAAAAGGAAAGGAATGGGACAATCAGATATGTTGGGTTTAAGAATTAAAATGTTGTGCCAGGTCTATGGTACTTCCCAAACGGGCTTTCAGAGGATGATTGACAACATGATTGGTTAGGATGCTTAGTCACGTTAGCAGTGTCTATGGGTGCATGTCCTTTCCCATAATTCATTCTGTTAAAATTAGATTCATGAGATGCAGGCCACATGCATGAAACTTTAATAAGCTCCAAGTGAAGAAAGGTTACTCTACATTATTGCCAAGCACGTATATTGCTTTTGAGACTTTAGAATCTTCCAAGTGAGGTCTAGACCTCTCTTATTTATCATTGCCTCCAGATTGTAGGGTTTAGGACCACATTCAGGGGCCTTGAGATGCTCTCCAGGTCCAGGTGAGTGGAAAAGAGTGGTTCTATAGCCTGATTTGCATAGCTGTGTAGTTGAGTTTATAGGTAGATAGTCCTATTTGTACATTCTGCATCCCTGCTACTGAAAGCTTAAGCAGGTTCACTTACTTCTTAATTTCCAGATGTTTTTCTTTGTCATTATAACTTCCCTGTTAATTGAGAATCAAAGTTCAGTTTTACATTAAGAAAAGATGGGGTCTCTATCGATCCTGATGATTACTCCATTAAAATGAATGACTCAAATTCTTAAGAGAGACTTTGGTCTTAAATATGGCAAAGAATTTTAACGAGATTATATTCACTTGGAAGGACAAAGAGAAAGAATTAGCAGTTAAATACACCATAAACTAAATTCTTATAAAGGAGAGTCAGGAATTTATAGTTAAGAAGAAACTTGTGTAAAGTTCATGTAAACTTGTGTAATTTATTCAAAGTAATGACAGTACTGGAATCTCTAAGCATGTTGCACCAAGTTACCTTGTATTTGAATGGTCTACTAATTATGTTATGTTAATGGTATAATATTAAAAACAATTCAATCTATTTCTTCTTTCTAGTTTACTTCCAATATTATATATACACATAAAAACATACATGGATATTGCATAGATATATAGAAATAAGTTGCCTATTTTTAACTCTATAAAAAATGTTTTCAGTTTATTATATTTTTCCTATTCTATGCATACATGAGTGTTTTAAAAAGAACAATAATTTTAAAATTAAAATAACATATGTTAAGAAAAGATTACAGTAATTGAACATTTTTTCTTGAACTAAATTAGTCAGCACTTTAAGTATCATATGCTATTTCTTATAAGTAGAGAAACATTTATCCTTATGAACAACTTATAGAAGAAATAAGATTTTGCCATTTAGACTTTGCTCATGAATAAAATGCCTTTAGGGGAAAAGAGAAATGATTTTTTTTTTCCCATTTCCTCACCCAGAATAACAGCTCAACTGGCATAAGTGAAATTTTATAAAAAGAAACACTTTTTGTTTGGAGTCAAGTCTGAAATATTCAAACCTTCAAGGTGGACTTTTAAGAAAATGGTGAAGGAAAAAAAAAGCTGTTAATGGGAGAGCAGTTACAGACTCATCTATGTTGTTAATGCAAAGTGTTTTGCCATAGAATTGCACTGTTCTTTGCTACACAGAATCAAGAGCATTTTATCATAACAAAGGACTATTCTTTTTCAACTCAGTAGGAAATAGGCAATAGTGAATTCCATTAGAAGTCACAGTGATAACGAATTCAGCTCAGTCTTGTGGATGTCTTACCTATGTAAAAGTTAAAACAAACTTTCTTATGAAAGCACTAACCTTCAAAGTAGTAATATCATAGCCCAAATAAGTGTGTTGTTTAGGTACCATACTATATATATATATATATATATATATATATATATATATGAGTGACAGTCATTGAAATAAACAAGATCTTCAATTTTTGACAAAAAACTACACAATTTTTTTTTTTTTTTTAATAATCTGTATGTCGCTAATCTCCAAGATTCAGAGTAATGCTGTTGTCACTCCTCTTTATGACTCTGGTAGTTGAACTCAGCACAGATACCCATACAATTTCTGGAGTAGTCCCATCAGTAATTTTACAAACCAGACCTTACATGATAGGTAAGACAAGACCAACATCTGGGAGATGGTGAAATGTAGTCAATCTATCAGCACTGATGCCGTGAGAGCTGTGACCCAGAGCTACAAGGCTGATCATGTTCAGAAGACGAATGCCCCGAGTTGTGTTAGCAGCTGCTGCAAGTGAGAGCAAGGTGACCGTGTGCAGGGCCTAGAGAATGGGGTAGTGAAGCAGAAACACACAAACTAATGCCAAAATACTGACTCAGATTTGTAGAGATGGTCAAATCATTGAAAATATTACAGTCCAGATACCATTGTATTTTTTTTTTCATATTTTGATACATTGGTGCTACACTGAAACCAAAAAACTAAGAAAGTGAGATAGAAAACTGAGTATATATTTTGTAGAATATGGTAATATTGCTATTATATAATTTAAGACAACAGAAGGAAAAATTTTCTGTTATTCAAGCATTATTTCAACTGTTCCATGAAATTTCACACAAAACTCTATTTTTGCATAATTCCAGTAGTTCTCAGTTTCACATATCCTTTCCGCTGTGTTGCAAAATATAGTTTAATTATCAAAGAATCTTAACAACTTTGGTAAAATAAACCTATTAATCATCTAATGACTCATAATTCACAGTGATGAAATATATATACATATTTATTATTATTATTATTATTATTGTTATTATTATTATTATTGCCAGCTCAGCCTGTCCTGGGTTGGGGCAGGCACAACATCTAATGCCGGGGATTGAACCACGGTCCGTGCAGTTGGCTAAGCTTGCCTAAGTAGGAGCTTTAGACCACTGAGCCATCTTGCCAGCCCAATATTTTAGTAATTTAACCTTAAAAAATATATTTACATGTTTTGTGAATTGGCTTTTCCTGGTATTTTATGGAAGATAAATATATTTATTTTAACCATAGTATAATATTTAATTGATTATATGTTGTACAAGTCATTTTTCTTCCATGTTTTGTTATAGCAGATAAAGTAACAATGAAAGTTCTTCATTTTCTTTCTTGAGATACAGGATTCCATGTAGAAGAAAAGTATAGAATTTCTTTGCCACAAAAAAATAATTTACTACATTTTAATAGATCCTCTCACATTTGCTAGTTGACGCTGATATAGTCAAAGACAACCACAATGCCATCTTGGACCATTATGCAAGGGAAAATTAAGAGCCTTACTGTGTTTTCTCGCCAGTTGAGTCCAGAAAGAGCTAAAGTTTCCCTAAACAAAGCAATTAACAAGAGAAGAGGGAGGACCAGCTCTATATTAGCACTATAGTGGTACCCTGGTTAAATGTAAATTCTTTCCACAGTTCTGGTCATGAACCAATTAAACAAGAACCAAACCGAGTTTCCCCACATTGCAATACTAAATCTAACTACTGAATTTTATTTGGCTCTCATCCACTTCTTGAATTTGGGACTGAAAATCATGGGAAGAACCAAGTTTTTGAATAAATATATTTGTTCCACCCACTGTAGGGAAAGTATATTAGTATACTAGTGCCCTCTAGGAAGTATGTCGTTAGCCACTTACTGAATTGCTAACCTGATCTTGCATGTAATAACTCTCTTAACTAAAGCCTAAATTCTAGAAATAAGGCACAAGCAGGAGCACTTAGGAATGTGCATGGAGAGGATGATAGCGACTTAGTTATTTGGGGTCTGGGATTATCTTTGACAACCTAGGGGACCATTGAGGTGATGGAAAGTTCCAGGTAGGGGAAAGAAGGTCCCTGGCACCAATAATGTCAGTTAGAAACAAAGGGTCTATTCATTCTCCATCTTTCCATAACTGCCTAACTTCACCCTGGAATCTCTCTTTTCTGCTTCTTTTCTTTCTTAATAAAATGCTTTTGTTTTCCTTTAGTCATTTGGTCCCTGTAACTCTTTACTAGTGCTAGGTTTAATATTCTGGTTTGATGCTTTTTATAAATGCCATTCTAATAGACCACATTTCTCTATTTAATAAATGAACAATTTATTATTATTATTATTATTAATTTATTTTTGGTTTTGTTTTTTACACTACCAGGGATCAAATTCAGTACCTTGCACTGGCCAGGCAGGCAGTTAAATCACTGAACTATCTTCCCAGCCCCTGATTTATTATTTTAATCTGAATAGTAACACACCTAAAATTTCTTATATTTTTTTGGACTTCCCTTGAATATTTCAGAATTTCATCAGAATAACCAGGTATATTCAGTGATTATGTCAGTTTAAATTACCATTGATTGGTAGTTAGATGGAGTTTTTTCTTTTTTTCACACTTTCTTGTTTATTACGTTCTATATATTTTAGAGCAAGAGTGGTCTTGTGTATTATAAAATGTCTTTGGAGGTTTTCTTATGAGTACATTGGATTCAGATAATCTTGGCAAGATTGTCTAAGCAATCAAGTGACATTTCATTGTATCACAAGGGATGTGATAGTGTAAATTTTCATTGTTGATAATAATAGTTCAACAGGTTGACTGAAGCTTTGTAAGGCTTTTCTACAAAAAATTTAACTACTTGCCATCACGTGTCATATTGTGCTCTGTGGAAGGATTATTTGCAACTCATTAAGGGAGAAACACGGCTTATGCATCAAATCAGTGTAAAGTATCTAACAAAAGCATGAAGATTACCTTGCATTAATTATTATACATTAATTATCGAGATTATTGTACATTCTCCAGTTGTCTTATTCAATTACTTATTTACATGACTGTGGGCATAGGAATATTTGCTTTGGGTGAGAGTTTTAATTTACTTTTTCATTCAAATTGTTTTAACTTTTGCCTCTGGGAATTCTCTTCCCAGTGCTCCTGCGACATACTCAATGCTTTAATTTTGTTTTTTGGAGCACTTTAACGTTTTTTGGGTGAGAAGAAAATTCACACCTATCTTGAATATCTCCTGTTTCCATTAAAACATAAAGATTTGCTTAAGAAATATTGATTTGTTTTACTTCAGAATGATATTAGGATTGAAGACCTCAAAAATAGTTTTGTTCATTGCAGCTTCAGGGGATACATCTAAGCTCTTTCAGCACAGAAAGCAAGGGCACATCAATGTACACCAAACCATGCAATATATGTTTATTTCCTTTTTTTTTAATTTATCCAGATTTATACAAGCTCATAGATTTGAAAATTATTATTATTCAGTTGGTACAGTGTCTCATTACGTACTTCAGACTCACAACGATCCTCTTGTCTCAGCCTCCCAAAAGCTGGGATTACAGGCCTGCGCCAGCACACCAAGCTTCAATTGCTGTCTCAGCACACCCCAGGGGCAGGATCTGCAAGGCAGGCCTGGGGATCCAACCACCAGTCCCTGAGCCTGCTTTCAGGTGCTTTAATCTGCTGAGCTATTTGGCTGGCCCGGTGATGGAGACATCTTTCACTTTTGGGAAATGTGTCCTGTAATGTATCTGTCAACATATTTTCTTTCAAAATAAATGTTACTCTTGTACTTAATTCTGTGTGCTTTACACATACCTTTTTTTCGGCTTTACCAAATACCTTGGAACCACAAGTCATTTGCCTTATCTCCATAATTTTGTGTTTCCCAGAAAACCATCTAAAATGGAATCATATGGTGTTTTCTTTTCTTTTCTTTTGTTGTGTATTTAGTACAGGATCTTTCTACATTGGTAGGACTCCTGTTTTTAGCCTTGCAAGTGATGAGATTACAGGCATGTGCCAACATGCCCAGTCTCAGTTACTGTTTCAGTGTGCCGGGGGCACAGGGCCAGCATAGCACACTGGGGATTAAACCCCCACCCCTACTCTAAGCAGGCACTTTAATTTTCTGAGCGATATGGCTAGCCCATATGTTCTTTGCAGATTGGCTTTTTTTTTTTTTTTTTTTTTTTTTTTAACTTAGAAGCTACCTTAAGATTTTCTGATAATTCTGCAAAGTTTCAATCCTTAAATACCATTCGATTATATGAAAGGATCTCAGTTTATCTATTTTTTATTGAATGATAATCATATTTCAGGGCGGGGGAGATAGCTCAGTAGAATAAGCACTTGTGGTAGCTGAGTTCAATCCCCAGCACCACAGCAAAAATAAAATAAAATAAAATAAAAGAAGATAAAATAAAATAAAATAAAATAATTATATTTTTTCACTCTGAGATTATTATAAATAATGAGCAAAAATATTCATAGCTGGGTATATACAAGTTTTCAAATCACTTAAATAAATATCTAAAAGTTGAATTTGAAGACCACATAAGTCAATGTGTTCTTTCTAATAAACTGCTACATTGACTGTCAAACTGGTTATAAAATTAGATATAGTGTATAATTACTAACTAAAGCTGGTACAGTTGCTCTGAATTTTCTTTTCCTTTTCCTTTTTTTTTAAGGGAAAATCACTATTTATTGTAATCACGTAAACCTAGAACTTGTACTGTAGCTAACTAAACAATGTTTTATTCATTTTAATGAAAATAAAAGATAAAATAGCAATGAAATATTTTCAAAACAGGTTAGTAGGGCAATTGTTATAATTAATGCATTGTATATTGTTGTCTTTATAGTAGTTATTCAGAAGACAAGATACAGACATGATATCTTGTCTAAATACTATTAGTACAAACCTTTCTTCTCACTGAACTAAGAGAAAGTAACTGTATATCTATCTTAACTGTCTTGTATATGCATATTGTATATGTATATATTATTGAAAACATTCCTTTATATCTCCCTTTTTTGCTCTGTTTTGTCAGAGATGGGTGCTCCATTGCTGTTAGACAGGTGACACATGGAGAAGTTTCTAAAGGTCCTTTTCATACTTAATGCCAGTCTAAATATTGTAGGTACTTGAAGTCAGCAAAATAATCCAATGTAGTCCAACAGTCCATAACAGCAGTGAGTTACCAGCACAACTGGCAATTGTCCAAAGTTGTTGACTTGAGAATTTTACAGCTTAGCATACTAATACAGCTTTACTTTTTATAGCTCATGGTTACACTTTTCTGCTGGATGGTTAAGATCAAGTTAAGGCAAGACATACATGACTAAAAATGTAACTTTTTCTATCTGACTTTGCATTGTTATTTTATTTTTACTTGTATTTTTTCACATTCTAGTAATTGAATGATGACATTTTGGTCTTTTCTAATTTCAAATACTTTTGTTCATCTTTCCATAATTATTACCAGTATGTTCGGTTTTTTTGCTCACTTAAAATTTAAGTGACTCACATTCATCTAGATAAACACTAAGAGGGTTTCGCTTGTTTACTTGAAAGACTATTATTACAAATGTGTCCTTGAAAGTTTATGGAAGGTGTGAGTTACTATCTGTGAAGAAAATGTATTAAGGATTCATTGTGCAGTTTTTTTAGGGAAGGGCAGCTATTAGTCATACATATTCTCTCTGCTAGAAAATATCAAATACAGATTCAAACAGAAGACACATGCTGGGCTGGTGAGATGGTTCAGCGGTCTAAAGTGCCTGCTTAGGAAATTTTAGGGAACCACAGGGACCCCAGTTAGATCCCCAGAACCTCATGCTGCACCAGCCCGATCCCCAGGGCAGGCTGAGCCAGCCATAATATTAAGAAAAAAAGCAAAAAAAAAAAAAAAAAAAAAAAAAAAAAAAAAAAAAAAAAAAAAAAAAAAAAAAAAAAAAAACATGCTTGGTAGAAGCCACCATATTTCTAGAATTTAGTAACCATGAGCCTTTACAGGTTACAACTGAAAAAACACAAAGCAAAAGGCTAAGACTCTAGCTATACCAGCAGCCCTACAAACACACATCTCTTACAACAACACTCTTCAGCTTATTATGCTCAGTCTGAATCTTTAAACTTTAAATTCTAATTAAAATGAAGATGAAATATTCAATTTCATATATATATATATATATATATATATATATATACAGCTTATTTTAATGATATCTTACACTGAAATATAATAATTTCTGATATTGTAAAGAAATTACTTCAAATCCTATGTCTCAAATTTGCTGACTTGTTTTATGTTGTCTGTTTTAATTTTGTAAGTTTTAGCCTTTACTTTATTATTTTCTATTAGTAATATATTTCACATACTACAATTGATAGAACATTTAATGTTCTCGGGAAGGAAGACAAAACATCGAAAGACACTTATTTTTAGTTTTTGTTGTAGCTAATAGAGGTTCTGAAACTTCCTACAAATTAGGTTTTATTTTTCATTTTGTCTATTTTGTTTTTTGTTTTCACTTAACTTTAAATTCAGATTAAACATCACAGTGTGTTTGTGTCTAGATGGCCCTCAAAAGGTGGGCTTTTTCAGAGGTGGACAAACCTGGAGTGTCTGATTCATGGCACATTACTAGGATTAAAGATTCTCAGATTCAGGGTAGGTGATTGTTAAATCAACATACTGATTATTTTGGCACCCCTCTAACCGCAAGAGCTTGGACACTACATAAGGAGCAGAAGGAGACTCGACTTCCCCTTCCTTGTTTGCTTTGCTTTGCTGTCTTCTGCTTGCTGCATACGGCTTCTCCTCTGCCAAGCCAACTTTCCTTGAAGCCAGTGGATTCTATAATTTGTGAGCGAAACAAACCTTTGCCTTTCTAACTGTGTGTGTCAGGTATTTTCTCTCAGCTCAGAGATAACAGAAACTAAGGCAGCTGAAAATGCTTTCCTGTAATACAGACTTCTTGCTACCTCTGCCCCCAGACTGATGAGAAAATGTTGCTCAACTTTTTGGTCTCGTATTCTCTTTTTAAATAATAACTTTCATGAAGAAAAATCGTCAGATCAAATATTGGCTGGACTCCCTAATTTTGTCTTTCTCCAGGAATCTGGTCCTGTGAGTCTTCCCTGAATATTTTGTTCCAATAAGTTTAAATAGTACATTTATTCTATTTTCAAGCTTGCTGAGCTGCTCTTTGTAAATTGAATGCTATGAAATGCAATCTCCTTTTCTAAAGCTTAGGTATAATTGGCAGGATTTCAATAGTGAGAAGAATTGTATTTACTGTTACACAGCATTGGCTTCCGAAACTTTTTGAATGCTGTAAGATTATTTAATTGAAAATGAAATTTGACTTTTCCCCTAATGAATTATATTTCCAGATTTCTTCTTGTTCCAAATAATCAACTTTTGTTATGTCTCCCATTTCTATTTGTTTCTCTTCCCAATGACACTTACATCTTCATCTTTGTATTTCATTGCAGACTAACTTTCCTCACATTTCTCCATATTTAATCAGAGTGTGGACCCCAATCTACTGTTAGAAGTTTGTTTTTCTTTCTGTGTTTAAGTTTTCTTATTATACCATGCATGGAACTGTTAGAATACTGATATGAGATTTTATTTAAATCTGCTGCAATTGGTGCAAGTAGGATAGATGTTGTTTGCTTTCTGTGAAAGAAGTTGATCTTCTGCAAAGCTCCAAGAAAGTTAAGTTAATGTTCTTAAAACACATAAGTCTGAGCATTTTCAGAGCTGTATTCTGGTCCCTTGGTAATTAATTTTAGACATTGAACTAACTCAAGTCAGCGATTTAGAACACGTTGTTGCTGCTTTTTGTACATTCTTAATGGTACTGAGGAAAAAAAAAAAAAAAAAAAAAAAAGACTCCTAAAATGTGTAGCTTTAATCTCTACCATTTACAGAGAATAATTACCCTATGTTCTGTCATTTCACTATTTTGCATGTGAAATATGTTGGGATAATAAAAAATATTTAGTTGAGTTTTGCTGAATGAATGATGCTTCAGTGGGTGTCATAAATGCGCCACATGCTGATTATTTCTTATTTGTACTAAAGAGAAAATTTATCATGTAATTATTTTAATCATCTTTGGATTGGTTGAGAAAACCCTGGAACCTGAATATGTGTCCATCGTGTGAAATGTAACATCTGCTTTCTCATAGATGAATACACAGCTTAATTTATCTTCACTTCCCATTATCTCTACACGTTTATTAGTTAAGAGATAATTAAGAAAATTGGGACAAGTAAGTTCAAGGTGAGCAGCATTTTGCAGTCAGTTAGAGTACCTGAGGACATAGAAGGATGTCACAGCACTACAATCATAACTGTCAGGAGTCTTTGCAAACACTAATAGAGGGTGACACACAGCAGGGGCAGTGCTTGGCTTCCTTTACTACAGAAATTTAGTAGGACATGAGAATGGGAGGAAACATCAAAGTTACTTCTGTGATAATTTCCCTGTACACACAATATACTTCTGCAATAAAAGGGAAATATTTCACATACAAAAGAGTAGCAATCTTATTATACTTGTCTTGATGATTAAATACTTCAGAGAATTACATTTAAGTATCTTACGGCCATTTAAACTTTTAAAAATTATTAATGTATTTGATACAGGGTTTCACTGTGCAGCTAGGACTTACAGTGATCCCCCTGGTTTTTAAATTTTTTTTAAATATTTTTTTTTTCTTGTTTCAGAACCTTTGTTTGTTTATTCACTCATTTTTGTGGCTGGCTCAGCCCGCCCAGAGGGCAGGGCTGGTGCAGCATGTGGTGTTGGGGATCGAACTGCGGTCCCTGAAGCCGCCCAAGCCTTCCCAAGTAGGCGCTTTAGTTCACTGAGCCATCCCACGGGCTATACAAGTTTATTTTTATTATGACTAAAGATTATATGATAGTTGCCCATGCCATGATTGTGTCATTTGATGATCTCCATCTATCATCTACTTGTCTGTCAACCAAATTTTATAAGTACATAAAATATATCCAAATAGAAGCTTATTTTTTATTTACTAGTTCAATTGCAACTTCCTAATTAAGATAAATCAAATGCATATAATGATCTCAATAATAATAATAGTACATTTCCTTTTGTGTTGAAAATAGTGTAAAACATTAGACAATTGTATATCCATTACACATTCTCACTGAGCAAATTAAAAAATGCAACTGAGAACTCATTTGCAATGGTCGAGGGGGAAGTTAGGGAAATCAGCAGAGTACTGATAGCCTAGGCAACGTAAGTAATTCTGATCGTTAGATGGGTGGTTAAATATGCCTTTGGTGTCCCTTTAAAAAGTAACTTCTGAGTTGTAGCAGAGAGAGTTGAGGCTTTCCAGATATTCATAAAAATTTCTGGTCACTGTAGAAAATTGTGAGCATCATTCAATGAACTGAGTCTGAAAGTCTTTCTTGCTATCCTTGCCTTAGATAGCAGTTTCATAAACTGTGAAATCAGTTTTCCATATTTGTGAGATCACAGATTTAACAAAAGCCACGTAAATCTTCAATTCCATATTAAATCCCCTGTATCAGGGCTATGCAAAGCCCATTCTGCTGTACAACTGAAACTGAATGATTTGGCTTCAAGGAATGCTTTTTCTCTTTTTGTAGAACAAACTATAAAGTTTATTCAGTATATATTTTTGTTGAATGTACATTTAAATTCAATTTCAATTTCCAATATCATTTATTGTTTGGCAGTCTTGTATTATGAACATTGACTTATTTCAAAACTCTGAAATTATTCATTTCAAAATAAAATAATAATGACATTGAAACAATGTAAAATAAGCAGTGTTAAGGTGACATCAATGAAGAAATTACTTCTTGTTAAGATAGACAAAGATATTTCAAATACTATTCCACACCACAATACCATACTGGGTACAGGTCAAAATGAATTTCTTAAGACTCACAGAATTACCAATGCCAAGACTAATATACTTAAATTATAACAAGTTGTCAGAAAATTTTATTTGTTGCAACCAGTATGTAAACCCCTTGGCAATGGAAGATGCTCTCCACGGGTACAATTGGTCCTCTCTACCAATAAGGTCTGCATTCTTGAATTCAACTAACCATGGACTTAAAATATGTGCTTAATGTTTTTTACACTAAAACTATACAATTTTTTTCTTTTTCATTATTCCGCAAACAGTACAAGTTTATGACTATTTTCATAGTATTATATTATATTTGCTATCATAAGTAATTTAGAGATTTTTAAGGTATGTATGAGGTTTAGCTTATATTATATGCAAACACTGGTATTTGTTATAAGAAACAGGAAAATCCTCAGATAGTTGTATCTTCTAGTATGGAACAAAGTTCTTATTTGGAAGAAGGGATGATGGTATGAAAAATTGTATATTTTCTGCCGAATTTTTTCTGTGAGTCTCAAGATTTTAAACCATAAAGTTGACTATTTAAAAATCCAGCATTTTTTTGATAAGGAGAAGGCCAAAGAATTTTAATTTTTCTTTAAGACAGGTTCTCCCTGTGTGGCAAAGGCTGGCCTTAAGTTCACCATACAGCACAGGCTGGCTTTGAACTTGTGGCAAGACTCAGCCTTAGTATCTTGAGTGCTGGGGTTAAAGGTGTGCACCACAATACTGTGCTCAAATAATTTTAATATACTAAACAGTATATATTTCCACTGACTTACATAGTGACAGTTATTGAAAACAAAGAAATCTAAGGAGTACAGTACCATCAGTGACGAAAGAGTCTAAAGGATGACATTGGACTGGCAGGCTATGTTTTGATTCCAGACTTTGTAAATGGAATCATGAGAAGTGGAGGAATGAATACAGTATGAATGAAAACAAACATTGTTTCCTTATAAACTAGAATAGAATCTTTGAAAAGAAAGAATTACAGAAAAAATTAAGTTATGCCATTAAAATTTTAAATGATAATTATGGAGAATACCACAAAGGAAATTAAAAAAGGATGAAAGACTTTAATTCAATGTAATGGCAAGTTCAGTTATTATTCTTTGATAGCACCCACTCTTCACATGAAACAGCATCACCATCAAAGATGAGCATTAATATTGACCAGCAATGCATTCAAAATACACACTATTGATCCATTCTCCAGATCTGGTTTAACAGAAGGCACATGTAAAGTTTTGGGGTTTTCTCTTTGCATACAAATGTTTGAGAAGACTGGTGTAGAGTGGCAAGCATTTTCAAACAATCCTCTAAAAATTTAACTCATTCTGTTAGCTTGCTAATATCACCGGTGGATATGTAATGGACATAGTAAATAAACTACACAGAAATCTTTGTACACTAAGTCAACATCGAAATATGGGAAATGCCTTTCCACATGGTGTTACAGTCTCCGGGCTATGACAGACGCGGTTTGTTAAGTTTAATGTCAGTCCCATGCTATCATGGGGCAAGGACATCTGTAGACTGAGACTTGACTCATGAGTCACTGGGATTATGTGTTTTAGAGATTATCGGTCTGAATACTGCTGGGAATTATAGGTGTGGCTTGAGGCAGATAGGCTGAGGTGGACAGCCTGATGTAATGCAAAGAGAGACAGAGAGACAGACTAGCATTGTTGCTCTCTGCTTCCCTGGTTATTCTGCTGCCTGTGTCGCCATTGTTGCTGTTCCACCACCATAAACTGATGGTCTGTGCTGTGTGCCACTCAGCCTTAGATCCGGCCGAGTACGGACTGATACCTCCAGTAACTGTGAGCTAAATAAACCTATCCTTCCTTCATTTTGGGTGTCAGGTATTTGGCCCAGCAAGGAGAGAAAAGTAACTAAGACATAGTTTGATATGCGTACAGATGATTCCTGTTCCTTAACCTGGAGGAAAAGGTGATTGAAGAGACAATTGCGTCAAAACATTTTAAAAATGAGCCTAATCTTTATAATTCATCTTCTCCAGATTCCCATGCAAGGAAATAAATGTTCTCAATGTGCATTTAAAAAATGGCTAAAATAACCTTTAAATAGTCCTCTAACATATATTAAATTTATTTAAAATGGTCTGATGTAGACCCACTATAGTACATTTATGTTTTCTAGCATTGACCTAAAGAATGTTAAAATTGGATTCCCATAGTCCCAGAAATGAAATACTTGCTTTAATCCTTGGATGAATAACAACCCATCCACTGGGGTTTTCATTCTCTTGCTTCCTGTAGTAATGAATGACAGTAGATAATTATTATTTTTGGAAAAAAATGAAAATAATATAACCAGCATTCTATTCTGAATCTTGAATGTGATAATTGAACTATGTATCTGTGATGTGTTGGCTGAAGCAATTAGAGGTAGATAAGAAATGTAATTTTAGAATTAATTGTTTGAGGCCTAGGTGTTCTGCATGTCTCTGGTTGGACTATATTTAGATTTCTGATAGTTACAAAGAGTATTGTGTGAATATTAGTAGAATTATATTGAAATTATATACATATTACATGCTTGATAAGAGGCCATCTGCTTCTTTACATTGTGTACAGCTAGCTCTGAAAGTAAATCATATAAAGTTAAAACCTCAAAATATTCATGAAAATTAATTGAGTTTTTTCAACTACCAGAGTGCGCTTTTCTGGTAAGGAGACATGCTGTACTGCTCCACATTTTTCATTCATTTATTCTATCTTGGCATTGAAACAATAGAACATTTTAAAACCAAAAAAGTGAAAGATTAAAAGCTGTGAAAGCAGAAGATAACAAAAGAACTCGCTATAAAAATTACTCTGTGAATTGGAACTCATTGAATCTTATTGAAGTCACATGTACAATTTACTTTCACTTTCTATCGCATCTACAAATTGATTAGTTGTACTTACACATTACTCCACTTTTCATTAGCATTTTAGCAAATCTGAAGATAATTTTCTCTGAATATTCAAATATGATTTGTGTAAATATATATTGTATTATATTATTTAATATTTAAGTATTTTATTTCCTTACATATATGAAATATTAAAAGCTAGCACATGACTAATTTTTTTTTGTCTTTTTGAGACCAGGTCTCACTATGCAGTCGAGGCTGGCCTTGAGCTCACTTTTGTAGCCCAGGCTGGTATCGAACTCACATTGATCCTCCTACCTCAGCCTCCGGAGTGCTGGGATTACAGGCGTGAGCCACCACGCCCGGCTCTAGAACATGAATATTTTAATGAAGCAAGATACAAGTCTTCAGCCAGGAGTGGTGGTGCACGCCTGTAATCCCAGCACTTGGGAGGCTGAGGCAGGAGGATTGTTGCAAGTTCGAGGCCAGCGTGGTTTACAAAGGTGAGCTCAAGGCCAGCCTGAACTGCATAGTGAGACTCTGTCTCAAAAAAAAAAAAAAAAAAAAAAAAAAAACAAGTCTTCTTATTCACCTGGTATCTTGTCATGTTCCTCTAATTTTTGAGATTCATCAGTCTGATTCTATTAAAATTACTTGAACGTTTACATTAATAAATGTCCATCCACAGATACTGGAAAGGTTACTAGTCTTCTAAGATGGCTTGCCATTCCAGGAGAGTTTCTCCTGAATGTGGGTATAGAGTTTCCACTGCCGGGCTACTGTTTTCTCTGGTCTGAGCTCAGCAGTTACACAAGAATTACAACTGCAACAGATTTCACCTAAGCTGGATGGAGCCTGGAGCCTAAATTGTTGCACAAAATTTAGCACTGAGCCATAGACACGTTGTTTTGAACAATGTTGAGTTCTCTAGCATACTGTGCCTGTCTGTGTTTAAATAATTTTCTTTTTTTCTTACATTTCTATGCAAATATTTTCTCAATTTAGGGCTATTGGCATTTTTGGACAAATAATGCTTATAGTTGCTCTTTTAGATTCTCTTGTGTACTATAGATGTCTATGTTCTAGATACCAGTAGCAAAATTGTAGTTGATACATTGTGTTAACTTGAAAAGTTAAGAGCTCAAGGAAATACTAAATCAGCTCAGCAGTTCCACACCCTAGCACATGGAAACCCCTAGAGTGACTCATCTCTTAAAGGGAATTGAGGAAGGATGAAGCTTTCAACTTTCTCAGAGATTGTGAGTTTAATTTCTAGTACCAAAAACAAATTTAAAAAAAATGACTGAGTGTATATGAAAGATATGTATGATAATTTTCCTTCATTTTTCATCTTTGAATGTTTCTGCCCTTCATGGTCATTCTGGAAGAAAGGGAGAGAAGCTCTCTAGAAGCCACAGTTTTGCTGCTTCTCCCTTTGCTCCATGCCGATTGCTGCCACCAGGAACAGCCAAATTCTGATATGTACTACTCTGCTTCGGAGCTAGCTAAATGTGGAGTGAAAGAAACCTTCACTAATTGTGAGCTTGATAAATCTTTTTTTTTTTTTTTTTTTTTTTTTAAGAATTTTTTTTTCTTGTTTCAGAACTTCTGTTTATTTATTTTTATCGCTGACTCAGCCTGCTCTGAGGGCAGGGCTGGCGCAGCATGTGGTGTTGGGGATCGAACCGCAGTCCCTGCAGCCACCTGCAGGTGCTTTAGACCACTGAGCCATCCTGCCGGTCCCAAATCTTTCCTTCCTTAGTTTTGGATGTTGAATACTTTGTCCCAGTAATGAGGGAAAAGTAATGGAGACAAAAATCTATGAAGTTTTATCAACCTGTATGTCTGATGGTATCCTCAAATGTCTCCTGAGGAGCACTCCTGCTGAGGACTCTTGTAGTTATACAAAATAGTTGAAGAACAGTAGGTGATTAATTGTCTAGTGTGCATTAGCTTTCTTGTGTTCAGCTACTCACTTTTGAAAGCTCATATTGTTAATCTATTTTTACCTTGGTAACTCAGTCACAATTTTAGGCATAGAAGGTAAGATTATATTTCTTTAATTAAATAAGATAAATGAAGTATTTCAATAAATACAAACAAACTATAAATATGCATGAATACATCAGTCTGGTCGGTGTGCATTTTTGCTTACAAATATCCAGAAAAGTGTTTCTACTCAAATAATATCAAATTTTAATAAATATAACCAACATTGAATGACTGGGATCAGGGACATTGATCATTGGCACAGCCCCTTCCTGACAAGCGTAAGTTTGTGGGTTTGATTCCCAGTACCAAAACCAAACAAATGAAAAAAATGACTGAATATATACAAAACATATGTAGTATAATATTCCTTCATTTTTCATCTTCAAATATTTTCAGAGAAATATCTTCATCATGTGATATAAAGCTATTCAGTGATAATGCTACAATCATAAGATATCATAATTATGTAAAATTATTTTTACATGAAAATATAAATGATCAAAATGTTTATCATTTTCTGTCACTCAGCTTAAACACTCCAAACCTCAAACTTATAAGAAGAGAGGTTTAGCCAGGCGTGGTGGCTCACACCTGTAATCCCAGCACTCAGGAGGCTGAGGCAGGAGGATTGGTGTGAGTTCGAGACCAGCCTAGGCTACAAAAGTGAGCTCAAGGCCAGCCTCAACTGCATAGTGAGACCCTGTCTCAAAAAAAAAAAAGAGGTTTATTGTGGCCCAAGATTACAGAGGGTTTGGCCTCTGGCTGAGCGGTTCCAAGACAGAGGTGGGATAACAGAATAGCTTAGTGGAACATATGCATTCAGTTCAAGTTTTCAGGGAATTGCAGACATAAGGGAGGGCCTGTGGAAAAGAATACTTCTTTTGAGGTCATGTCCCCTTCTCCAGTGAAGCCCCATATCAAACTTGCACATTAAGCTATGAAAGTGCCACTGGGCTAGTCAGCTGAATGTAGCACCCACACGATCCAGTTAACTTCCTAAAGCTCCCCACTTACAAACATAAGATTGGGGGAGAGACATTTTACAGTCAGACCTAACGATTACTCTCCTCATCTCCAAAAGGTCCCTCTCATTGTTCATTAATGGATTTAAGGAGTATTTTTTTTTTTTGCATTTTAGTATAAGTTCAAGAGGGTCTCACTACATAGATCCTACCCATAGTGATCCACTTGTGTTCAGCCTCCCAAGCACTGGGATCATAGGTATGTGCCACCAAGCCCAGTCTCAATCGCAGTCTCAGCACACCCCAGGTATAGGGCTGGCACGCCATGCTGGGGATGGAACCCCTGTGTCTGCCTAAGGATTTAATCCATTTTTGAAAATTCAGTCTTACTCCTCCCAGTTTTCTGAAAAAATCTAATTCTAAAGTATCCTGTGAGACTCAAGACCAATTCTTAATTGTGAAACTATAAAAATCAATAAGAACATTAAATGTACTTCCAACACATATTGAAACAGGGGAAACTTTCCTATTCCAAAGGGGAAGAACAGAATAGGAGAAAACAATAGGAGAAGAGCATAATCAAAACAAAAGACAGTCATTAATTCTGTATCTATGTCTAGCACATATCACATGTCTGAGCGAGGCATGAGGGCAAATAGGATTGGCAGATCTCTCAGTGTTGGCATGTTGGTGGCAAAATACATAATCTCTCTGCCAGATTGGCTCCATTTGTTGTCTAAGCTTTGACTCATGAAGCATTCCATACTCTTGACATTCACAACTTCATGGGGTGTACACTGTAACTCTATCTTCACTCTCTTTATTTGAGGCACTGAACTTCACAGTATAACAAATACTATCTCCAGTCTACAATTCAACAGTATTTTTCTTTTCCCATGTAAAATCTTCTGAGCCTGGTCTTTAACATCTGCATTCTTGTCATCCTTACAGTCTTTTGCTTTCTGAGGAAAATTGCTTATCCCTCCAGCTTACTGAATATATGAGCCTCTCTTACTTGCATCTTGAAAGCTTTTAAAATTTCGCCTGTAGACAAGTTCTAAAGGCTTCTAAATAACAGGGTAGGAAGCAGTCCGAGCAGATGAGCATACTTTCCTGGTAGCAATTTTCTGAAATTGTTAATTTCCTGTTGCTGAAAGAAAATATCGGATACCTAGACATTTAAAAAATTCATTGTAGTTTATAGTTTCAGAGGATTAAAGCCAAGGCTGACTGAGTACAAGACAGGAAGGACATTGCAGAATGCCATGGTGATAGAGACCTACTTAGCATGTGGCACCCAAAGAGCAGAAAGGAGAGAGAAGCTGGCCATGATGACAGAGGAGCCTTCAGGGCCACATGCCCAGTGACCTACCTCATCCAAAGAGACTGTGCCTTCCAACAGTGCTTCCATCTAAGAGCTTATCAGTGGATCTATTCAAAGATCCAGTCAATAAACAAGTAAAAGCTCATTTTTAAACATACAGAATTTTGGGGTGACAACTTAAAATCTAAGTCATAACAAGTAATGATAATAGATAAAAATGTATTTTTATTGTAGAACAGTGTCTTTTCACTTATAAAACTATGTTCTCAAATTTTAAAGAGCCATTTCATGAAAATATTTATTTATCAAAAATAAGTTGTGTAATATGTTCTTTTTTATGTATTTAGTACAAGGTCTACAAGGTCTCACTACACAGATTGGACGCGTAGTGATCCTCCTGTTTTCAGCCACCCGGGTGCTGGGATCACAGGGCCAGGTCCTCACATCCACTCTCAATAACCATCTCAATGCAGACTGGAGGTGGGGCCAGTATGGCACCCTGGGGACTGTACCCCAGCCCCTGTGCCTGCGTCAGCAGACACTTTAGTCCACTAAGCTGTCTGGTCGGCCATTGTTCAATTTTTTTAAGTTTTCACCGAATTCTTTCTGTTATTTCTATACCACAATATCAGGAAAGCACTTTATTTTGTTTGTTTGTTTGTTTGTTGTTGTTGGAGGGGCGTGGCGAGGTGTTTTAGAACTACTTTCACAAACAGCAGTATTCAAGAATATTATTCAGTTACATTATAGGGTGGCTTTTTAGAATAATTATTTGTTGTTTCCTCATGATTTGATCAGGATGATAGGTTGTTGTACAGACAATAATGGAGGTAAAGTACCATTTTATTGCATTATACTCAGGACATAGCTTAACAGCTTGTTCTTGACCACAAGAAAGAACAAGTATTTCTTAAGTATCATCAGTGATTTAAGCCTCTTTTTCATACTATACTCTTGAAAGGAAGCCACTATACATCTACAGCAAATGAATGGGGACTTCTATGCTTCAATTTTGGTGAAGTATCTATGTATTTGATAGACAATTCTGAAATAAAGATCCTTGTTTTCCACCTGGCTTATTAATTTAGTAATTATTTGTATGTGTATGAGCAGATGGATGTTTAATTTGCATTATAATTTCTGATCAGTAATACTTGAGATGATCAAATCCATTCAGTTTTGGCTATTTAGTGCTCTTTATTTGGATCTTATGACTATGTTATATCTGCACACTTTGCCTATTTCCCCTTATAATTGAATGTTGTTGCTTACAACTACCGAATTGTGACATTGGGAATGATTTTTGAGGGGCTGCACGCACACACACACACACACACACACACACACTTGTAGTCATGAAATTTATAACAACATTTTCTAGAAATCTGAACAGTGACATGTTATATAGGATCACGAAAGGTAAAAACTATGCCTGTACTGTATGAGCACCAAACCATCATCAAGTATTTCTCTTTTGCTCCCTTTATAATTTAACTTTTAGAAACTAATTATCAGCACATATTTTCAGCACATGCATGATTCCGTTATCTCAGGGATTTGGTTCATGTATGTGATACAGCTTATTTAACGTTTAACGGCCTCTTTTCCTTCCCTTACCTTCATCTTACTCTAATTCCCATTTCTCACTTTTCATTCTTGTTGATGTTATTATTCTAATTCATGTTTATTTGGGCTGTGCTTATGGCATATTGTCACTCCTATTTATTTCTGCCATGTTATTACAAAAGTAGTTCATATTTGTACTAATAGTATTGATATTGTCTTTCATTTCAGATTCTTTTTTGTTGCCCATATGAAAGAAAAACAATTAAATTAATCTGCTATGTGGCAACCTTGCTATGATCATTT
This sequence comes from Myocastor coypus, assembly GCA_004027025.1. Lineage (NCBI taxonomy): Eukaryota > Metazoa > Chordata > Mammalia > Rodentia > Myocastoridae > Myocastor > Myocastor coypus. The sequence continues at coordinate 46,885 of PVJA010001629.1, read as the reverse complement.
AGAATTTACATAAATTTTGTTGGTTCAGATCTCTAAATATATATTCATACTATCTGTAAAGGTAGGTAATTGTATTTCTTATTATAGGAAATAAAATTTACAGGAAGTAAAATTTATAGTCGTGAGAGGAAATAGAAGTTTGCATCTAGGCCAAATTTACTCAGGGTGAGTTCATGTGCTTGCATGGATGAGTGTGTGTGTGTCTGTGTGTGTGTGTGTGTTTAACAATGAATAGGTATTAGATTTGGTCAGATTATCTTTCTGAATATTCAAATCAACAAATATTTATGTAGCCTAATGATAAAATTGCATCAGTTGATTTTTGAATGCTTAACCAGCTGTGCATACCTGAAACCAATCCTGATTAATTGTGGCATATTATTTTTGTTGCATATTGTTGAATTTCATTGTTATTTTACTAAAGCTTTTTTTTTTTTTTTTTTTTTTTTTTTTTTTTTTTTTTTTTTTTTTTTTTTTTTTTTTTTTTTTTTTTTTTTTTTTTTTTTTTTTTTTTTTTTTTTTTTTTTTTTTTTTTTTTTTTTTTTTTTTTTTTTTTTTTTTTTTTTTTTTTTTTTTTTTTTTTTTTTTTTTTTTT
>PVJA010001629.1:0-46190 GCA_004027025.1 Myocastor coypus | reverse complement strand
AGATTTCAAAGGACTGCTATGTTTTTCCTCTCCATTAGTAGGCAGGACAGCCAGATAGCTCAGCTGATTAAAGCACCTGCATTTGCAGATGCAGAGTCTGGGTTCCATCCCTGGTGTGCTGTGCTGGACCCCTTGGGGTATACACCAAGCCTGCAACTGAGATGGCATGATGGTGTGTGCCTATAATCCCAGCACTTGGGAGGCTGAAAACAGGAGGATCAGTAAGAGCCCAGTGTGTATAGTGACACCCTATAGACCATGTACTACATACATTAAAGAAAATGCTTGGCAGAATTCATCAATAAAGTCACTTTAGGATTTTACTTTGTTGAAAATTATCCTTATTGAATTAATTTACTTACAAGATATAGATTATGCAGATTATCAAATTTTAGAGTACATTTGCATATTGCGGCTTCCTACATATTGGTTCACATCAACTACAGTTTTTGGTCAAGAGGCATAAAGAGATTTGTGAGATTTTTTAAAATTTTATTACAGTTGGGGAGCTTATATTTGCAAACATTTATGGGGTAAAAGTGATGCTATGATTTATGAGAATAATATGCAACAAAAATTAAGGAATTATTATACTTATTAGCTCAGGCATTTAACATGCTGTGTGCTGTGTTGGGAAGACTAGAAGTTTATTCTTTTGTGAAATGTAAAGTGTATGTAGCATAATCTATTACTTTCTCTGTTCACAATGCCCTATGAAATTATTACAAAATGTCTTTACCCTGTCAGAAGTTGTACACCTTTTGGCTTTCACTATTCTCCTTGATCAAAACTTGTATAATTACATCTATTCTCTGTTGTTAAAAATAAGCATTATTTTCAATAATGTTTTACTCTTTTATTGCCCAGGTTATAAATAAACATAGTCCCAGTTTCATTTACAGTATTGGTAATTTGCATCTTGTCTGTTTCATTTTCTGTGTTCCATGAACAGAAAGTTTCTAAGTTTCTCTGTAGAAAATATAACATTGAATTTTAATAACTTTATTTATTTTGTTTATATTGGGTCATATTAAAATATTTTCATTTCTTTTCTTCTCATTACGTTAAGTGTATATTTTCTTCTTCCTACTTATAGGTGGAAATGTTAACCAATTTTAAATCATTTATATATGATTTTTAATATATATTTTAAATCATATATCTATAACTTAGCTTAGAGATTTCCCTATAGTAATACACTTGTTGAATTCTAAAACTTTTATAAATTATTGTTGCTTTATTTAGTGATTTTTTTAAAATTTCACTTGAGGCCTATAACTTGACACATATAATAGTGTAGTTTATTTTATTTATTTATTTATTTATTTATTTATTTATTTACTTACTTACTTACTTGTGGGTCTGGGGTTTGAACTTACTACCTTCCATTTGCCGGGCAGGCACTTATGCCATGGAGCTGTCTCCTAGTCCCTACTTAGTGTAGTTTAATCTCCAAATAATTAGTTTATTTTCTGACTCTTGGTGTCACCCATGTCTAGTTTAATTACACTAAACTGTGTAACGGTACTCAATTTGTATTCTTACAGAATTACAAAGCTGTGTTTCTGGCTCAGAATACCATCTTAGTAAATCCTACCTTTACATTTGAAAAGGACGGATATTTTTGTGTTGAATGTAATATTCTGAAAATGGAAATTTACTCCTGTAAGTTGATGGTGTTGTTTAGCTCAAAATTTAAGAACTTTTGTTTCTTTTTTTCTGACTTGTGCGTTAATATTTCTAGAAGGAAGGCAATATCTTCAGATATTATGTTATATTTGTCTATTTCTGCCAATTTTTATTCACAAAATTTGAAGCTCTATTTTAGGTTCATACTAATTAAATATTTTTACGTCTCCATGATGGATTCGTCCCATTATTATTAATGCTCATCTTTATGCTTAGCAATCACCTTACTGCGAAGCCGGCTGAAACTGACTGGAGTGGTATATTTCTTTATTTTATTTTATTTTATTTTATTTTATTTTTTATGTATTTTGTAAGTATTTATAAGGTCTAAGTATATAGATCGGACTCATAGAGATCCTGTTGTTTTCAGCCTTCCAAGAGAAGGGATTACAGGCACGCATCACCAGACCCAGTCTGTCACAGTTTCAGTGCGACCTGGGGGCAAGGCAGGAGATGTTCCCTTGCCATCTCTATGCGGGTACTTTAATCCCCTGAGCTATCTGGATGGCCCTTTGTGAAAGTATATCTTAGTCTTTCTCCTCTTATATAAGGTAGGAAGATTACATTACTCAGATAAGCCAATTTCAATGGTGATTTTTTTTCTATAAGTCTGGCATACCAGGTGATCTTTCTACCTTCAGACATTTAAATCGATTCTGAAAATAAAACTCATGAAAATGCGGGGTTTCCTAACTCTGGCTCTCAAAATACTTTTGTTTTCAAGATATTCTCTGACAATCACCAGAATTACCATTTAGTAGTTCTTCTTAATTAAGGGCTAAGAAGCCTCAGCTCTGGTAAGTAGATCTCAACTGTGATTCGCTGTATTTGTATGTTTAAATTATAGGATGGCAATTGGTTTTGTAATTTTATTTTTCTAGTTTTTTTTTTTTAAGAAAAAAACACTGATTTTTTAAAAAAAAATTCATTTTATTTATTTTTATGAATTTAGCACTGGGTGTACAGGGTATAAAGGTTCTCCCTAAGTAGATCAGACTCCTAAGTGATTCTACTGTTTTCAGCTTTGCGAGTGCTGGGATTACAGGTGCACACCACCACACCCAGTCTCAATGCAGCCTTAGCTCTCACAGGAGAGCAGACCCCTGAGGCAGACTAGGGATCAAACCCAGACCACTGCACTCTGCCTAAGCAAGTGCTTTAGTCTGCTAAACTATCTGACTGGCTCTAAAATATTGATTTTTAATCTTTTCATTATTTTTATTTTATTGGCAAGACATTTTTAAAACATTTTACACATAGGAGTTAGGTTTAAACTACAACTGTATACTGAGATGTCAATGAAAAAAAAAGAAATACATATATATATATATGTATATATAAATATATATATATATATATATATATATATATATATATATATACACATATATACATATATATGTCTTAGCTGTAAAGTTTGCAGGTTTTGTCTGGGTGAGTTAAGTTTCCTATCAGATCCCACTGGAAGCTATCAAATTCCATGATCTTTGTCCCTCCTGCGGTGTGGTTGTTCTTCCAAATGCTTCTCCTAATCATGACATTATTTTGACTAATATCTTACTTGACCTCTGATTCTTCTAGAATTCATATCACTAAAAGTACACAGGTAGACCTAAGTCAAGTTTAAGTCCTTATTTTGTTCATTAAATGGTATGGTCCCTCAAACAGGGCTGGCACAGTGAAAATTTAAGTAAATAGAAACACAAACATGTTGACATTTGTTTGAAAGTGCAAATCAAATTCTACACTAAAGCTATGTGTTTTAAGAATAACCTTCATGATAAACATTTTGGATTCTAGCTATAATATTTGATATGCACTTCATTGAAATATAAGAATGAAATGAGAGGGGACACAAATTGATTTTCTTCCAAAGAATGAAACATTTTTTATTCTATGCACTAGTCTCAATCATGAGTATAACATAATTTAAAGTCCAAAATGCTTCAGTATACTGAATTTAGGACCAAAAGAGCATAATGTAATGTCGTCTCCATCAAATATATCTGATCCTTGATTCTATTACTTCGTGGAGATCCAATTCTGTCCATTTCCATGCTCTGAAAACAATGTCACTTAATCAGCTGTTTATTCTTTAGGCAATAACTAAGCTTATGCGATTTTATCTAAAAAGTAATTCAAACTGTAACAGACTGAACAGTTCAAGAGCATCCTATTTCATAAAATTATAGTGGCAAGTCATTTTTCTGCTTGTTAACACCATACTTCCGATGTACTAGTAAGTTTGCTAATTAGTAAATCAAAGTTACAGAGACATGCTGAAAAAACATCAGCACTTCCTGTTCATATTTTAGTCATCTTTCTTCCAATTCTGTATCCTTTTCTTCATCCTCTTTAGTCCTTATATTTGGATGAAATGTGTATTAAATATTACAGCAATAATCCAGAATGGCTATCATGAAGATTATTCTTAAAACACATAAACTTTTGTGTAGAATTTGATTTATGCTTTCAAAAAAATGTCAACGTGTTTATGTTTCTATTTACTTCAGTTTTCACTGTGCCGTGTTTGAGGGACCATACCATTTAATGAACAAAATAAGGCCTTAAACTTGACTTATGTCTGCTTGTGTACTTTTAGAGATATGAATTCTAGTGGACTCAGAGGCCAAATAAGATATTGGTTGAAATAATATCATGATTAACAGAAGCGTTTGGAAGAGCAGCCTCACCATAGGAGGGATGAAGGACATGGAATTTGATAACAACTTCCAGTGGGATTCAATAGCAAACCTAACCCACCAAGACAAAACACTGAGAACTGTACAGCTAAGAATGACCAGGCAGGCTCTAGGAGAAGAGACACGAGTGGCTGCAGTGGGTTAGGATTACATGAATTAGTGGAAAAGAATGATAGCAAGCTGTGACAGTCTAGTTGACCCCCAAACCACATAGAGTGATAGGTCTCAGGTTTTTTATAAGTGACTAAAATTTAGAGTTCATGATTGATTAATGGTTCAATACTGGGCTTGAGGGTGTGAGTGCTACATCCTGGGGCGAGTATCCTGCATGCAACATAAGGCTCTTTCCCCCTCTTCTCCTCTCTCCATCTCTTGCTTTTATTGTCTTTCATGACCATGAACTCTTCTTTTATGCCACCTATCCTTGAGCCAGCAAATAACAAACTAAAACTACTACAAATTGTAAGTTAAATAAGCCCTTTCCCCTGTAAGTTTGAGTGTTGAGTATCTTGTCTCAAGGACAGCAAAAAGGAAGACACAAGAACAAAAAAATTTGTTCTTCAGGGTGTTGCTCTTCAGTGTGGTCTCACACAAAATTAAGAATTTATTGGAATAGTTTTTTGTCTTTTATTTTTTTGAATAATATTGTCATATCATGAGAATATAATACTTCAGTATTTTGCTGTGCTTGGTTTAGTCCCTCATTGCTTATCTTCGATGCCAGCTTTTCTTCATGGTCACATATTTATTTCATGTAATATATTTAATCTCATCAAGGTCAAGATTGTAGCTGTTTGATAGTTAATCTTAGTTATTGACATCATTGATTTTAATAAACTCAGAATATAGGTAAAGTACACTTTTGAATATGTCTTAGGGGTATGACTTTGCAGAATATAGCTGGTCCCTGTCACTGTCCTCTAGGCATCTAATCCTGTGGTGTGCATCCTAGCTCCCACAATAAGATTCTTCAGATATTTGCAATCTAAACTATGAGAGTTGTATACTTTTTAATTGTTATAAAACAGAAAAAAAAATAATAGAAGCTCTGTAACTACAAGAAGGAAAGTGTCCCAAAAGACCTGATGAAACCAAATCACTGTGAAATGTACTTCTATTGAAAATATCTCCTATTTTTCTAGATTATGAAACTCTCCCTGTCATAAGACCTACTTTTTTTTTTTTTTTTTTTTTTTTTTGTCTTTTTGAGACAGGGTCTCGCTATGCAGTTGAGGTTGGCCTTGAGCTCACTTTTGTAGCCCAGGCTGGTCTCCAACTCACACTGATCCTCGTGCCTCAGCCTCCCTGAGTGCTGGGATTACAGGCGTGCGCCACCACGCCCGGTATAAGACCTACTTTTGAACGTACTCATTTATGTAATTTCCAAGGAGCATTTAGATCAACAAAAGTATTCAAATCAATACAATGCTTTTAACAAAATATTCATAGTTACAAAGTATATTAAATTATATTGTATTCTTGGAAAAACTAAAACAATGAAGTCTTTGAAATTAACATTTAAACGTTTTCCTACATTAAAAGCTTCTGCTTTGGTTACAGAAAAAGAATGGAGAGAAATATTCTATTTCAGCAAATGCCTATAGATACGTTAAATTTGATACTGTTGTCAGAAATTTGTCTTTTTTTGTCTTATAATATTGTTAAGAATTGAAATAAAGATTTGCAAACACTAGTCAGGTGCTCTACCACCAAGTGCACCCACAGATACTTTCTTTCTTTTTGTTTCTTTAAAACTTTTGTGGTAGGGTTATTTGAAGTGGCCCGGCCTGTTGTCTAACCTATGATCTTTGTTTCAATTTCCCAAGTAATGCAAATTACAAATGTGTAACAGATGTTCTGGTAAGTGATTTCATTAATGGCGATTCACCCATGTGAACTTTTGTAGGTATATTTTTTGTATGCAAACTTATATTTGGGAATTATGATGCTTATATTTATTGATTTTACAATTTATTTTCAAGGGTATCATTTCTTGTCCTTTTTTTGTATTTGGTCCAAGGTCTCACTTGGCAACTTGGCCTCATAGTGATCCTCCTGTTTCATTGTCCTTGAAACTACAAACTTGTGGTCTGTGACTACACCGGAAAATGTACGTTAAAAATGAATTACATTATTCTTTGGTGGTTTCCCAAGTATTATGTCAAGCATCAATTAAATTTGTTGGGTTGAGACTTCAGTCCATAATGTTTCTCATCTCTCTGAACCTCACTACTAGTTCCATGTTGCACACCATGAATACCACTAACATCCCAAGAATTACTTGCTTTTATTTTTTTAATTATAAGGAGCACATATTTGGTGTATTTCACTGAACTTCCTATATAAAACTAGATTTTGAGCTGAGACATCAACGACATTAATTTCCCAGGTAAGATGAATTTGTTCAATACTTTAGCATTCTTGAAGTTTTCATTATTTATAACATCAAAAGAATTGGCATCACTATCTGTACCCTCTGTATTACCGCAACAAAATACAATGGAAGTAAAATGTATTTAAAAGTATAATAGAAATGGTGTCATTTTGAAAATGCAGCTGTCATCAATCCTGAAATACATTTCATATAAGTCCTACAAAAATATATTTTTTAAAGTAATTATTTTCTGAAATGTTCAGTTTATAGTTTGAATCATCCTTTTGAGAGCACTGCATAAGCATATTTATATTAACTTATTCTTATTGTAGATTTTAGCAACATTATTTGTTTTACTCAATTTATTATTGAACAGTTTATGATTTCCATTTTCATTAAAAATAATAGATATACATATTTCTAATTTACTTTTCAATATTTTTATAGTTTATGTGATAATATAGTACTGGTTTTATCTTAGGCAGATTTGCTGAACTCAATTATGTGTTGTAGTTATTAGTCCATAAATATTCTGGAGTTTCCTACATAGTTATCCAATTTATGAATAGTGAAGATATTGTTTCATCTTTTTTGATTTATAACTTTATTTTTTCATGTGTCAGATAACTCAGCATAGTACCTTTTGCTAAATATGGACCAGACCAAGTACTTCATTGATGGCTGAACTATTTCTGATTTAACAATAATTAGATGTTCACAATATATTGATGTTCCCTGAAAACCTCCTATAGTCTTTGGCTTTTTCAGAGGTGGCCGAATCTAGGCTGTATGATAATGGGAATGTGGGTGTGTGGCTGTTAAATCAGTCCACTGACTGTTTTGGCACCACCCAAACCCCAGAAGTCTAAACAAAATGTAAAAAAGACAGAAAGATGCTTAAATATCTCCTGCTCTCTTTGTTATTCTCCACTGCCACTAAGCTTTGCCCCTCTGCCATGTGTTATGCTGTGTTGGTTCTGGCCAATTATGGACTAAAACTTCTATTAACTGTGACCCAAATAAACATTTCCTCCTTTAACTTTCAGTGCACTGGGAACTTTGTTTCAGGAATGAGAAAAGTAAGTGAAACATCAGGATGCTGATTTGCCATGTTTTTGTGATATATTGTAACATCATGGATCTAATATTAACACATGAAGTCTTGTTCTTTTGCTATGAACTGATTTGCTAAGATTTGCCAAAAATCAATGTACATTTAATAAGCATCTTCTTATATAAATAATCTTGTGTGTGGAAAATGTTAATAATTACATTATTCATAACATTTGTTGGACTACTTGAGCATTAGCTTAACTCTTTCTAATGGAAGATGAACAAGTATGAATTATCAATTTGATCTATAGCTGTATCATCTACAAACATTTTACTTCAAACATTCATGCATTTACATATCATTTGTTAGTTTTTGTGTTATTTTTGAAAACTCGTGTGTAAACTGTTTTACATATATAAACAGAATTGTAACTACATGTACAGCACAGTATTCACTACAGAGAAAGTATGAGCATTTTATATATCTTCTAAAATGTTAATATTCAGAATATGTAAAGAATATCTATAAGTGAACAACAAAAAATAAAAGCCAATTAGAAAATATGCAAGTACTTCAACTGAGCATGTAAATAAAAAAATCCAAATACCATTAATCATTAGGGAAACGCAAATGAAAATCACAGTGAGCTACCCCACTATACATCTTCTAGAGCCTCTATTAACAAGTATTCATGCAAATGTGAATTCAAATGGACACTTAAGTGTTGTTGATGGGAAAATGATGTTCTCATTATTAAGACCAATATGATGAACTGACAAAAAAAAGAAAACAACAACGACATATACTTTAACATATGATCCAGTATCTTTACATTTATTTGTTTGTTTGTTTGTTTGTTTGTCTGTTTGTTTGTTTTTACGTGCTTGATTGTTGCACTGTCTCATTATGCAGCTTGGACTTGTGGTGATCGTCCCGCTTTTAGGCCCCCAGTGGTCAAGGTGACCAGGTCTGCAGGGTATTGGACTGTGGTCCCTGCACTTGCCTAAGCTTGCCTAAGCAAGCATATTAGTCTGCTGAGCTGTCTTGCTGACCCCCTGATCCAGCATGTTAATACTAGGTATATGAATAAGAATTAAAGTTAAAATACATACAAATGTTTTGTGTAGATGAGGCACAATATTCAAAATGTGGGAAAAATGCAACTGTCTTCAACAGATAAACAGATAAAATTTTGTGCACAAAGTATACTTACATACATTATATACCATGATTCCAGGCAACAAAAGTGTGTACTCTTTATGCTTATTTCTTTATAGTTACACCTAAAATGTTACAGAAAAATAGAACAATTGTAGAATGAAATATCTAGAATAAGAAAATTCAAAGAAACACAAATTAGATTAAATGAACCTGTTCTGAGAGTAGTGGGAGTTTACTGCCTGATGTGTAAATAATTTCTGTTTGGTATGAATTTATTGGAAAACAGATCCTAGTAATACTTATGCAACATTATGGATGTGATTGTGCCCTTAAACCATTTTTAAAATGGTTGAAAAGTGAAGCTAATTTATTAAATAATATTTTAAGTCTTTTGTTTTAATTAGTACTTGTTTGTAGTCCACAGAAATTACTTTCATTTTCTTTGAGTCGGCACATTGAGGTGCAGTGGCACTCATACAGAACACATCTCAGTGTTGAAAGGTCTGTGCCCCTGTAGCTGTCGGCCAGATCATCCTGGTGGTGAGTCAGCATAGCACAGGAATCCCTTCAACCTGTGAAAAAGAGATTCTGAGGTAAATAACTTCAGTATGGCACCAAAGGGATGAAAGGTATTTTTAATTTTTGTGTGAACACATTTATAGCACATAATTATTAATTGATTATATGGAATTGGTACATGTACATATCACATGTCAATATTTTTCAATTCCCTTCACTCCCTTTTATTTTTTACAACATTATTTATTTACCTTATAAGTTAATACTTTATATGTTAATTACCATATATGTAGATTGACAATTAGAGATACAGGAAAAAATTACTCCAAACAAAAAAGTATGCTAAATGAAGGTAACTATTAAGTTCATTGTCCATGCTCAGTAACAGTAACTTTCTTTCTTTCTTTCTTTCTTTCTTTCTTTCTTTCTTTCTTTCTTTCTTTCTTTCCTTCTCCATTATCTGTCTTCCATGTCATAGTTTAGTTCTATGTTGAGTTTTTCACATGAGAAGCCATGTAATTAAGCTTGCATGTCTCTTTTGTTGTTTTAATGTAGATTCAAAAAGTGAATGATAAATAAGTAATTGAAAGACAATCATTCATTGACATTGGTTACTTTTATGTTAATTGTGAGCTTTCATATTGCATCAGTCAGGGTTTTACTCAATATATAGATATAACACAAGTTGTATAAACATTAGAAATTCCAAGATTGGCTTACAGTGTTCAGCCACAGAGTCAGATGAGGAAGAGTGCAGAGGGCTTCTGCACACTGCAGACTGAAGGAGTCAACTCAAGGTCTGGAGCACACCTCAGTGTTCCCAGCAAGTGTGTATCAGGATGCTGATGGATTTGCAGCAGAAGGCTGATGAGTCTATACCTGAAGGTTGAAGGATTCATGACAGAAACCAAGCATCTGAGCTACAGCCAGGAGATGACCTCCAAGCTGATGGTGAAGACTGAAGCTCCTTCAGTGAGAATGGGGCCCTCTTTCCTTCCTCCTCCTCCTTTTACCTGATGAGTCACCCTAGGGTGGGGCCTCCACACCCTAGGCTGTGGGATTGCTGAGATGATTTAGTTAAGCTCTTAGCTTTTCAAATGGACACTATCAACCAATTATTACACATATGTTACTAAACTATCTGCTGTCTTTAATTGTTTTTTAATACCTATATAAAGAAGCCTTCTGAAATGTAACTTTTAAAATCAATTTGAACATGCTATGCTAATATGGACGACATATCGGTAAGATATTCATCTTAACAAGGTGTTACAAAGACCTTTGGGAATGTAATTAAGCAAAATAAACTATAAAACCATTTCCCTGATTGTGTTGACTATATCCACTCTACACAAACCTAGAATATTGGAAAAAAATCATCATTGAATAAACAAAAAAGGAAAAATAACATAAATGTTATGTTCAGCACTGTACAGCTTGAGTCACACTGTTAGTAAAAACATTGTTGTCCTGTGTTAAGAATATGAAGTAAATAGTTGAACTAATTAATGCACCTGCGAGTAGGTGTATGTGCTTGGAGTTTGATCCTCAGCCTGATGTGCTGTGCCAGCCCTAATCCTGGGGGAAGCTGAGACTGGTACTGAGACTGGGCTTGGCGGTGCTCACCTGTAATCCCAGCTCTTGGGAGGTTGAACACAGGCAGATCACTGGAAGTCCATCCGACATCATGAGACCCTGCAGATCTTGTAGACCCTGTTGTAAATACAGATTAAAAAAAAAAAAAAAGAAATGAAATAGATAACAAAGAGAAGATCTATCTCCTTTCATTGAATAAATTAAGCCAGAACTTTTAAAATTTTCAGATGTCTGGATTCCTGATCACTTTGAATTGGTTCAGTGGCCTTCACAGAGGGTTGACTTCTTTTCTCAGTTTGACAGTTTACTCAGAAAAATACTCTACACCTATGAGAATATATTGCTTTATATGAAAACTCAAAATATCTTTATCATTTAATTTTGATTTAAATACTAAAAATTTTGTATTTTGAAGGAATTCCATTAATTTTTACTAACTGAAGAGGTATAAATATTATTTAAAATATCAGAAAATTTCAGAAAAATATTAAAATTCGCCTGAAGTTCTGAACTGTAATGGTCATGAAAAAGGTTCCTCTCTGCACTAGATTGGTAAAGGTGAGCTGCTACTGGGTTGTGCAACTGAGCTGGCAAGATGGCTCAGTAGTTTAAAGCACCTGCTTAGGAAATCTTAGGACACCACAGGAACCACGGTTCAATCTCCAGCACCACATGCTATGCCAGATCTACTCCCAGGGTAGGCTGAGTCAGCTGTAATAAAAACTAAAAGTAAAAAAAAAAAAAAAAAAATTAAAAACCCAAACATTTACTTGAGAGAGAGTGTAGCAATAATTGATATGACATTAAAAGCCATATGATAGGTATTCCAAGAATGGTTTTAATATTACACATTGCTATACTCGATATAGTTGCTTAGTTCACAGATATCTATGTTGTTAAATTTTTTTATTAATTCTATTTAGCCCTAAACTGATTCTCATAAAACCATCATATGTACTTCTACAAGTATATGTTCATGGTATTTAGAAATCTTTTGTGTAAATGTTACAACAATTGAATGATAACATATTTTGTACATTCAGGATTCAATTGAAATTTTTAATTTTTTAAGTCTTTATTTGGTACAGGGTCTTGCTGTGCAGCTTGGACGTGTAATGTTCTTTCTCTCAGAGCATCCCCAGGACTAGCATTACAGGTGCGCACCACCACATCTGCATAGAGGGCTGGCATAGAGCACCTGCAGTTTTAGCACAGCATGCATTGGGCTTGCCAGGCAGGTTCACAGACCCCAGAGCAATCACCATGGTCCCAGGACTCAAATTAAAATTCAAAGATCTTTGTCAAAGTTGATTTCAATTATTATTTAAATTTAATTTATTTCAATAGTTATGTAAACAAACATAGGCTTGATATTTAGATTTTAGACTTTTTTTTTTTTTTTTTTGTCTTTTTGAGACAAGGTCTCTATGAAGTTGAGGTTGGCCTTGAGCTCATTTTTGTAGCCCAGGCTGGTCTCGAATTCACACCAATCATACTGACTCAGCCTCCCAAGTGCTGGGATTACAGGCATGCACCACGACTCCTGGCTCATAGATTTTAGACTTCTTCTTCCAGGCTTTCATCCTCCTTTTATCTGCCAAAAAATTCCGTCCTTAGTCTTTTCAATTTTAACAAATATTGGTGACTATAGCTGTGAGGTCACTTCTGATCACAGGTGTGAGTATGGAAATAAAGGTTCACCGTGGCAGAATTCCCTATAGTCATCTCAGTCATTGACAATTTATGGGCCAGTGACTTCTCTACGCTGAACAGTCTCAAATTAGGGCCTGAGCACATGCTTGCATTTACATGAGCATGCATAAGTGTGAACACACTTCTCGTGGACTATTTTATTTCATTTAATTTTTTTTTCTGTATTTATGACAGTGTCTACAGGATCTCCTGGGTCTCACTATCTAGATCAGACTCACAGTGGCCCTCCTATTTTCAGCTTCCCAAGCTCTGGGATTGCAGACATGCACCACCACACCCAGGCTCAGTCACCTTGTCAGCACACCTTGGCATCTGGGCGGGCAAACCCTAGGCACTGTGCTCTGCCTAAGCAGGCACTTTATGCATTGTTTAAGAATTAATCTAAAGAGCATCCACTAAATGGATGATTAAATGTTAAAATAAAGAGGAATAGTAGGGGAAAGGAAAAACATAAATACTTGAGATTGTTTTTGAGGGTTATACTTTGTTACATTTTCTTCAACCTTCCCACACATGATTTTAGTTTGCTTGTTTGGTTTTTTCTGGGGGGTGCAGTGGATTTTATTAATATGTGTCATAAACCAATGCTCCCTAGGTCCCCGTCCTCTTCTCCTCCATGCGGCCTGGGAGATTCTCAGTGTTGGGGCTAAATATGACAGTGACTCCTGTAGCGAGGTCTCTCGCTCTGGTCTGTCTGGGCTGTGATAGGCCCTCCTTCTCCTTGTAGCCTGTGTGGACCGTGAGTTCTACCACCTGTTGCTATAGCTGAAATCACTGTCCTACCAGCAAATGAAACTGATAAAGTGGTCATTGATGGCGATGCCAGCTACAGCATCAAAGGTAGAAGAGTGTATATCACTGTTGAAGTTGCAAGATACAGCTTGGCCCTTGGTGGAGACCTTGAAAAGATTTTTTTTTTTCTTCCAGACAATGATGTGATCCCATGGTAATTTCTCAGCTTTTTAAACAATATTATAATCCAGAAACAAAAATCTATTATCATAGCTATTATAACTGATGCAATTGTTTTAAAAATACATATGATGAATGTAACAGTAAAGGTTACATATGTCATAAAATGGTTAGTCATTAAATCAAAGTGAAGTAGAGATGAGCATTAAACTTTATTTTGATTAATCTATTTTTAATTAATACTTTAGATTTACAGTTGCCAAATTTTATGTGCTTCTGTATGAGTAAGAGAATTTTCATTATAAACGAGGGTATGTTACATAGACCAACCACTACTAAAGATGTTTCACATATAGCTATATATTATAATACAGGCAGAAAATTTTTAAAGTTTATATTTTATACTTTGATATAATTATAGATTTTTCATTGTAACACTATACAGGGGATAAAAATGCAGGTCTTTTCATAAAAATTCATCTGCATATGTACTCATTTTTTAAAATAGTGAATATTGTTTTATTCTCTAAAATTTTGCACATTAATTACTGGACACATTTATCTATTATTAAATGTTTGTATGAATTTTTTTGGGGGGGGGATATGATCCCATGTTTTATTTTTTATTGCTTTCAATAAGAAATTACAATGTGAAACTTTCAAAACACGTTAGTAGAACATTTCCAATAATTGATACAATGCATATTGTTGTCCTCCTTATAATTATACAGGGCACAGCATGTAGACATGGTAAATTTTCTAATGGTTATTGGTACAATAGATTTCTTCTCTTTGATGTAAGAGAAAGTAGCTGTGTACATCGTTAAATGTTCCATAATTGCCGTGTGTTACTGGAGAAAACCGGAAATGTTGGAAGCTGTTGATTAGAGCCTTTTATAGCTCAGCATACTAAGCTCCCCTAACATTTTATGCATCATATTTAAACTTTTCTGCTGAGTGGTTAAGAACAAGTTAAAGCAAGATCTGTGTAACAAAACATGTAGATTTTGTATCTCTGAAGGCCAGCCAAATCCCTCAGGATTTACTTTGGAACCATGTACAGTGCTTTGTAGAACTGTTGTCAGTGTCAGTTGTCTGGAAGAGTGGCAGCCATTGTTTGACCAGTTTGCTCTCTGTAAAAGCCCAAGAGAATGTTTTCTCTCTAGGTGACTCTCCTTAGGCACACTATATACCTTCAATCTGTTTGTAGTCCTTCATTTCCTTGATGATCTCTAGTCCTTCATTTCCTTGAACAGAACATTTTGGAAAACACTGAGTTATAGGATGTTACAGCACAGGTTCTGTTCTGTCCTAAGTCCTCACTGACCTTGAAGGGCTAGGGCCAAAATATTGGCTGTCCTTGTATCCCTTCTTTTTCTCTAATTTTGGTCTGTAAAATTATTTTCTTAGCCCTCCAGAAGTAAAGCTTAGTGATATTATTATTCTAAAACATGAGTACTTGAGCTTAATATCACTGTCTTTCTGAATGTCAAGTATCTTAGACTTAACTTGGAATTGGTATTTTCCATCAATCATTGATATTCTAAGAAATCTCTATGGCATGTGATAAAAGCAGTTACATATTTGTACACATATATTTAGAAATATAAACATGTACAAATTTTAGCCTGTCCATCCTTTGACATTTGTCCATCTCTTATTCTCATTCAATACCCTTTTGTGTTCTCTTGTAAATCAATGATTTAATTGAGAGAGAAAATTACACTAACTGAAATTACATTAGAAGCAGCATACATCTAAAAGACCAGAGTGACAGGCATTCTAAGCATAGTGATTGAATATTACTTTATGACTAATAGACATGTAAAGATTTTTAAATCAGTCTTCTCTTTTAAGGAATACTCATTGTTTTAATTTAATTACAAATGTGAAGACTAAACACAGAGTACACCATAAATTCATGGACTAAATCTCTGTAAATAGAAATACAGAAATTTGCTGTTTTTAATCCCACAAGATGTACATTTAGTTTTCCATTTCTTTATCACACATATGTTTTAAACAAACATTTTAAAATACACTAGAAATTACCACTGTTTGCACCGTTAAGTTACTTAAATTCTATTTCTACAAAATTTATTTGATGATAGAGCTAAACTTCTGTCTTTAATGTTTTCTGATTTTCCTACTGTAACGTTAGGTCGCATACTGAAGCCCCTGCTGAGGGCATCAGTCTAACCCACCCCCACAGTATGGCTCAAGGGTGCAAAAGAAAGACAGAGTAAAAGTTCTGCAGCTGAGGAGCTCTGGGTTGACCCAAGGTTCTCTCTGAAACACAAGGCCTCCCTCTCCTGAAGCTCATGATTTTTACTGGTATCAATCAAGGAGGTGCGAGTCACTGTAGAGCACACAGGAACAAGACAGTGTAGTCTTACCAGGCACACAGAGACCTCCAATTAGCAATGCACAGGTAACTTGTTGTATGCAAGGCTGGCAACTTCACTGCTAGAAACGCCTGTTTTGATAGAGCCAGCTCGGCATATCTCAGTAAACAGAATGAAGGAGCAGTCAGGGATGATCTGGTGCGAGGGCAATGTTTTTCTGGAGAGAACAGTATGGTGGTGTCTCATAGAAGTGCTCGTATATTTTTCTTTCTTTCTTTTTTATTAATCTATTATTATTATTATTATTATTATTATTATTATTATTATTATTTTGTATTATGGCCAGCTCAGCCTACCCTGGGGATGGGGCTGGCACAGCATGTGGTGCCCGGGATTAAATCACGGTCCTTGCAGTTGCCTAAGCTTTCCTAACCAGGCAGTTTAGCCTGCTGTACCATCTTGCCAACCCTCATATGTTTTTATTTCTATTTTCATTTTTTAAATCTACTGATAATTACTTTCAAAAAGTAAAGAATATTTAACACTTTCTAACATTTCTTTAATGTGTCACTGTATTTAAAGGTACTTTTAATGTAGTAATTATTCATTATTCACTGAAAGTCAACCTTTAAAACTTTATAATTGTAAAGGTTGACAAGATGCAGAGAGAGAACGAATTAGAGAGAGAGAGAGATAGTGGTTTTGGGTTATATTACAGATGAAGAACTTCTAACAAATCCCATTATATGTGATTATCTTATTCAATTTCTAGTAAAATTGTCTATAGATTTTTCATAGGTACAAACAATTTTTTAAACTTAAAAAATGGTTTATAGGAAGATAAATACATTGTTTTGCTAAATTATTTTTATTAGAAGTAAAGAATTAAATTTATTCATAACATTTATGTCCTAAAATGATTCATAAGCATTTTTATAGGATTATCTAAAAATGAAATATCGTACAAATTTGAAGTTTATTTTATTTTATTTTATTTTATTTTCAAATTTGAAGTTTAAACACATCCTGCATTTGAAGAAGTTTTTCTCTTTTTTGGAACTATTTGTGCTATGATGTTGTCTTCTAGAAAATGTTTAATGTCTCTAAAACAATAGATTTCTAATCTTGCTGTCAATTAGACTACATTTATTCATAGAATAATATTTCAAACTATAAACTATAACTTTCAAAGTATAACAACAATAATTTAAAGAGTATTTCTTATAATTATTTGATCATTTTTGCACCGATGAATTTGAGGATTTCAGATTCTAATAATTCATTATACTTTTCCAATGGGAAATAAAAATCAACTATATGATATTCTGAGATAATTTCTTTGAATTAACATTAAAATTCCAATTAGCATGAGATTTCTACAAATGACATGATTTAGCAGCATCATAGGTTTTAGCATAAAACAGTATATTGCTAATTGAATGTGAACTGAACCATATATTCCAATTATAATCTTTCATCCAGTAGAAGAAATGCTAGTGTGTTGTAAAGTATAAATTTAAAAATTCATTACACCAACCATAAATTGTAAAAATATATAAATATTCATGTTTTTTCACTTAACAATATTCTGAAGATTTCATATTATTAATCTTGGTTTTATTATTAAGCAGGAAATTCGAACAAGCTTATATTATCTTTAACTGAGTCTTTACCTTAAATTTAATAAAATGTCTAATGTTTCCTATGTTTGAATCATACAATTTGTTTCCCTTAAATTTAAATATATTTTTCAATTGCAATTAAGAAGTGGCAATACATCATCACCATGTAAAAGAATTTGTTTCAATATGCAAAACAAAGTCACACATAAAACTAACATTGAAACAAAATATTGGTGAGCTCCACAAATTTTATTTTGTGTATGTAGTGTATGTATGTGCATGTATCTGTTGATTTCTGTGATTATTAACAAGTCAAGATCAGTGTACTAACATGAGTCCTGAGTTATATTGTCTGTTGTAAACTTCATGTAATGACTATTAAAGGAAATTTCCTTCTTCTGGGGCATGCATACTATTGACAGCCAATAATTTTCACATGTATTTTTTTAATAATATAGCAAAAATTCATGATGTGCTTTCCTGCATCTACTGAATTATTTCTGATGTAAAAGTTCAGTAAAGCACAATTGCTATGCTTGTTTACTACATTGTGTCACAATGCCCCCCACAGTGGGTGCTGTAATGTAAGGTAAAGCTATTTTCTTACTGAAGACAGGGATTCACATTGGTTCCTACTCTTTTTAGAGCTTCTTCAAAATCAAGCTTCCCCACTTATCCCAACTTCAGGTAATCCCAAGCATCCTTTGAATTGTTTCTTGGCTTAGATATCAATTTTATGTTCTTAGAATATAAATAATAAAAAGGTATTGCATCAGTAAACTTTCTATGGCCCCCTATAGAAAAGTATTGGTGCCATCCATGATTAGTGTAATCCTTTATGTAAGAAAGATCATGGTTCCTAAGATCACTTGGCCATACGAAAGCATGAAAATGCCCACAGTTTGTCCTTTTCCTAATCTATACTAATTTTTAAAAGCCTATAAATTATAACTTTAAGATCTGCTTTCCCAAGGCATTTTTTCCTCTCTTCAAATTCCAGAATGGATCATGAATGATACAGAAACTGGAATAAACACATTACATCTGATGTTTTTAGCTGAATTCAAACTCATAAAAAAAGACAGAAGGGATATAGGCCAAAACTTTTGTGTAAGAAGGGCATATCTTGAGCTGCAGGATGTAATTTGTTTCCTTAGTTTTTGTTTAGAACAAAATTGTTTTTCTTTTTTACATGACCCTCACTGTCTCAGAAGCTGAAGACAAAAAGAAAGGAGGGAAGAAATGGTAGTTGGAGACTGGAGGTTCTGTTGGTCCCAGGACTCAGCCAGAACTCCCTTGCTCTCCCTGCACTGTCTAGAGGCGGGCCATGGGGAGGAACTGAACAGAGGGTGTTTTCTTAGCCAATAGATTTATCTTACCAAGCTATAAGAAGAGAAGAATGAGAAAGAGGAATAGCTAGCAAGGAAGAAGAGAAATGTGTGGCCAGGTCCTGAACCACTATCTTTTCTACTTTGTTTTCTTAAAAGGTAGAAATTTTGAGCATTCTTATATCTTCTTGATTCAGTTTTGGTAGTTTATACCTTTTTAGGAATCTGTCCATCTATGTCTTCAGTTCTGTGATAGTAAAGATTCTCAAAGTAGCAAAGTAGCTATGATGGAACTTCTGAATCTCCCCTGGTTCTGGAGTAACTTTCCTCTTTTTATTCCTTATTGCTTGAATTTGAATTTGACTTTTTTCTTTCCTCTTTTTATTACTGTTAGCCAAGGGCATACCAGTTTTATTTGATTTTTTTTTCAAAGAACCAGCTTTTTGTTTTTTTTTTTTTTTTTTTTGAGACAGAGTCTCACTATGCTGTTCAGGCTGGCCTTGAGGTCACTTTTCTAGACCAGGTTGCTGTCAAACTCGCACCGATCCTCCTGCCTCAGCTTCCTAAGTGCTGGGATTATAGGCATACACCACCATGCCCAGCTAGAACCAGCTTTTTGATTCATTGACTCTTTGTATTGTTTTCTTTTTCTTGATTGAATTAATATCTGCTCTAATCTTTGTAATTTCCTCCCATCTTTGGGCTTTGGGTTTGATTTAATCTTCCTTTTCTAGATGATGGCAGCACTAGTGTATTTATCTGTTCATAATAAGTTTTCTTAAGGTGTGTATTCAGAGCTATGAATTTTCCTCTAAGAACTGCTTTCATTGCATGCCGTAACAACTACTATGAAGACAGCCATGAATTGTATTGATTATTGTGGTTGTCCTACTAACACGCTGTAAAACTGCCCCATTGTTATTTCTTATCAAAAGTAAAAATAAAAATAAAAAGAATAAAATAGCATAGAAATTTAAAAAGCGTCCTCATGTCCCAAGGACTTCTTAAACTCTGAGAGAAAAGAGACACTGGAAAGAAGCAGGGATTCAAGAAGAGCAGAAATGAGGAAGCGAAGGGCAAACAACAGTGTTTCTGTTCATCGGGTGCAGCCAGGCGTATGAGGCCAAGAGGCTTTCAGTGTAAAGCAGTTGAGAAGCTTGGTGAACTCCTGAGAGCAGCTTGCAAGAGAAGCAAGGCTCAGAGAAACCCATCATTTTCATCTTTTTAGAAACATTTGTTGTAGCACAGTTCTAGTCATGGCCTCTATCTTCACTCAGTACGCCCCAAGTTTCTCTCTGTTGGCATATGTTGGTGTTCGTATATGGATACCAATCGTATGTAATCAGCAGTCCACTCTACTTCCACATAACCTCATCTTAACAAATTGTGTCTGTAATGAACCAATTTCCAATAAGGTCACAGACTGAAAATCTGTGAGGTAAGGCGTCAATATATCTCTTTTATCAAGGAGAAACAAACCACTAATGCTGTGCAAAAGGATCTAGACTGTTATTAAAAGTAGCTCTGCATATTGAGCAGTTGTACTTGCACATGTAAAATATATCATATGACATCACATGATAGGACTGATAAATAATTTGAAGTATGTGTTTTGAACCTGAGTCTTCAATAATTGTCATTATCAATGTCCTTTACTATCATACATCCAGAAAATAAATTATTTTATCATTTTAGAAAGAATAAACCATACATTTGTTTTTGCACAGGAAAATGTCTAAATATCCTGAAAACACAATATCTTCATTTGGGACTTATATATTTTATATTATAGATATTTATTAAAGTTACACATATAGTTCTAATATTTTTCATATTTTTCTATTTGAATTTATTTTGTATGTTATGCTCCTTGAGTTATAAATTTACATATTCTTATCTATTTGTACTTTCACTATTTAAACGTTCAGTTTTTGGTATAATTGAAATATATACCATGAACATATCTATCTATTGTGGTTTGTTTCAAGCTATACCTCTTAAATCCTCATGCAGTCATGTGGCAGGATTCTGTCTTGTTTTTAATTTTATTGAGTGATAATAGGTAATTTACAATTTTATCTTTTTTGGAATTTTATGTCTTCTTAAATTCAGTTTTGACAACTGTTTTTCTTTTCCTTGCAGCACCTACAGCATTTGTGATGGATTGATTTCTTGATATAGCCACTCTTTGTGGATTAAGAGGGAATCTCAGTGTTGTTTTAATTTGCATTATTTCAATGATGATTATTTGGAATATTTTCTAATATGTTTATTTGCTACTCATAATTCTTTATCTGAGAAGTGTGTATCCATGTCAAGTGCACATTTTTGGATTGGAGTGTTAAATAAGGGAGGTCTCATTTTAAAAAAATTCTTTATATGCTCTAGATTTACATGAGGTATAACTGGAAAAAAGTCTTTCCTACTATATGGATTATCTTTTCATTCTCTTGGTGAGTTCTGTTATTTTTATTTTATTTTTTTCACATACCAGGGATTGAACTCAGGACCCTGCACTTATCAGGCAAGTATTTATTCTACTGAGCTAACTCTCTGGCATATTGGTGAGTTCTGCTGCTATAGATGCTTTTGAATAGGATGAGATCTCAGTTGCTGGTTCTTGGTATAAGTGTTCATGCAATCAGAACAAAAGTTCATGAAATTGTTTCTGGTACCTAGGGGTCCCCAAAGTTGTTGCCTATTCTTTCCTCTAGAACATTTCATATTTCTATTTTAATATTTACATTGCCAACCCATTTAAACTTTAGTGTGGTGCATGATGACAAACATGGGTCTAGTTTTAGTCTTTGGCATGTGCCAAGCCAGTATTTCTAGCATCGTTTTATTATAGAGGCTATCTTCCATCCATTGAATATGGTTGCATTCTTTGTCAAATATAAAGCATCTGAGTGTGTTGGAAATTGTTTCTTTATTTTGTAATCTGTTACATTAATCTTCATCTCTGCTTTTGTTTTTTCTAGTATAATGCACATGTCTGTGCTGGAGAGCAGTGTTGGTCGACCTAACTACCACCTGCTGGTTCATATTCCCACCACTGCTCTGGACTTTCCCACATACTGGTCCACTTGACAGTGTGCTCCAGCACTGGGGCCTATGTTCCTCTGGTCTTGCCTGTTTCAACCTACAATTTTATGGCATGGAAGTGTTTCATTTTAAGATTACACTCATGAAATTTGAAACTGGAGGGCCAGTGAGATAACTTCGCAGTTTGAAGTGCCTGCTTAGGCAAGCTTAGGCAGATTCAAGGGAATGACTGTACAATCCCTGACACCACATGCTGCACCAGCCCTGCCCTTAGGGCAGGCTGAACTGGGCCCCAAAATCATTGGAAACTGGGTCTAAAATCTGTGATATTCTGTGTAATGTTTAAGATAGCTAGAATTGTTCTAAGTTCAACTTTATTTTACATCAGACACGGTATATTATTATATTCAATTACATAAGAAACATATATATCATTATTTATAAAGCAGTCCCTTTGATATACGAAATTGTGCAAATTATAAACTAACCTGTGTAGAGTTATATGTTATAAGTAATAGTATGAATTGCTAAACCATCATGGTGGTCTTTTAATATGGCTGAAGCCCGTAAAACAAAAGCCCATCTTCTCCAAAACCACTTCTCCTATGCTTCTCCAAGTCAACTCAGGTTACATTTTCCCTTCACCCTTCCTGCCACCTCAGCGAAGACCCTTGATCAGCTCCCTGAAGTATATCTAAACATCTCCTTCAAACAATTCTACTCCTGTAAAAGGCCATAAAAGCCTCAGCCTCCCTTTGTTCCAATCGAAACGACTCCTCATCTTCCCCAAATTCTCTCCATGTCCTCCAAGATAATAGAGCCCCTTTCCCTTTTTCTTTCTGCCTATTTCTCTGCGGTGTTAGGTGCCTGGAAAAAAACTATCAATAATGATTTTTGGGCATCAATTTCAGTTAAGGTTTTGTTTATCTATGGAGTGCACTTGATATTGCAGCTATTGGAAAGTGTATTTCAGTAATGAGAGAAACATATTGAAAATAAGAAAGTGGTTGATTAAATATGTTGCTTTGGATATATTTTTTTTAATTTTTATGTGTCTTCTAACTAGAAAGCACTTAATGAGATATTTACATGTATAAATGTATGACTGTAGCTGATCATGCCTCCCCTGTAAGGCATAATTTCCTAAAGCCATAATGCCAAAAAATAAGTATTTGCCAAAGACAAGCACTTATTGTCTTTATTGTACTGGAAAAAATAAAAGCAGACCTGAAAACTAACATAACAGATTAGCAGATGCGGAAACAACTTCAATATTAGAGTGTCACCTAGTCACTGTAAGCAGAATGTCCACGTCACACTCGAGTTGTTACTCTGATTTGGTAAGATGAAAAGGTTCATACCTCTTTACCAAGAATAATAAATATTTCAGCTGTCTTTTACATTCATTATGTAGAATGTTAATATAATTAATGCTGTTCATTCATTAAATTGAATAGTTATCAATCCTGGAAAAATAAATAGAGATTTATTAAGTAGTATTCCATAAGTCTAGCCATAGAGACAGTCATTAGATACTACAGAGAAACTTAAACTTTCCTATTAAATAATACATTTACATTTTAACTTCAATAGTTATTTTTGTAAGTTCAACACCAATTTTCATTGGTGTTGAACTACCACCTGCTGGTTCATATTCCCACCACTGCTCTGGACTTTCCCACATACTGGTCCACTTGACAGTGTGCTCCAGCACTGGGGCCTATGTTCCTCTGGTCTTGCCAAGTTCACATCTTATACTTTATAAGTTATGTTAAAATATATGTGTGCTACTAAAATCTATAACAATTAACATATAATATTGAGAAATTCTAATGACTACAATTATCCAAGTCTTGTAAATGAAAAATTGTCATAGGCATTAGTAGAATACTTGATCACTCCACATAAACTTTTAGTATTTTATATGTTTTTATTAAAATTGAAATGAAGAAAAATCTTTTGTCCAGTGAAATAGCAAGACATTGCTTATGCAGTAAATAATTTTATTATTTGAAGATATTCTACTTTCAAATGGAGCAGTATGTACATTAATTCACACTGTTCTGAAGACATGAATGAAATGAACTTGTTTTCAAACAGTGTTACTAGATATGCACTCACACCATACACCTATTTACACGTGTTTTATCTTACATAGTTGTGTATTTCTTGCTTTTACAGTGCTCTTTAATTATGATGTACTAACTGAAAATTCTCAACATTTCATCCTTTATAAGGGCCTCAATTATATATATGTTTGAACAATATTTTGGCCATATTGGGAGCAAGTTAAATAGCAATTAAAACTTATTTCTCCCTTTTCTAAAAGGAGTGAGGAGGCTAATAATGAGAATAAAAGCACACAGAAAAGGAGAGGGTCACAAAGTACCATCATGTCTTTGGAAAAATACTTAAAGAAATATCAATTTTATTTTATTTATTTTTTTTAGCAATATCAATTTTAAAACCAGTGTTCAAGGGTCAGTCAGATAGCTCAGCGGGGTAAAGCTTCTGCAAAGGCAGAACTCAGTGGCCACGTTCAATCCCTGGCATGCCGTGCTCGTCCTGCCTCTGGAGCATGCTGCGATGATGATTGGGCGCCAAACTGTCCAGAACGATGAGCACATGTTCTGCGCAGTCTTGCATCTATGAGTGGTTGGTCATATCGCTAACATTTGGTAAAAGCACAGAAGAGAAAGCATTGCATAATTACATGCATAAAAGCCATAGTCCTTGCCTGCTCCTTCTTCCTTTCTAAATGGATGGAGTTAAAGCATGAATATTGAGAAATGTTGGTATTTCATTTGCAAAATGTGTATAGGAAATAATTAAGATCAACTATTGGTTTCTAGGCAACTATGTGCTATGTGTTAGTTTGCACAAATATAAATAAAGGACTGTTTCGTTGTGTGGTTGTGTTAGTCTTCCCATCAGGCTGACCAGTGACCTCCCAGCCCAGCTTTTGTCATCTTGTCTATCTTTCTTATTCTTGCTGCCATGTCTCTCTGGGTAGGACCAATTCCAGTGAGACCAAGGGATATTTACATCCCAGGCCAGTGATGCAGAGTAAGATTTCCTCATAACCCAGAGCAATACTGTTGCGATGCAGATCCCAGTAAGCACAACGGTCATGGGTTTAGACGAACAGCACTCTACAATTGGGATTCCTATGGCCAAGGCACTGGAATTAGTCTGTATAGTAGAACGTGAGCAGATCAGCAAGTGAAGATGCACCTCTGTTCATATCCATCTCCATTGCTCACTTCACCCCTCAGCTCAGACTCCTGTCTGAGCAGCAGCCATATTAGAGTCAGGAGCAGGAAATCTTTCATGAGGTACATTTCAGGGATTTAGTTTACATGTTCCTTAGAAGAATCTAATGCCTGATGATTTGAGAGGGACCTGAAGTGGTCCTTGGGAAGTGGCTGGAAATATAGATTATTATTACCATGGTTTGACTGGACAGAGATCATGATAAATGATGGCTTAATGCCTCAATATAAAAAACATGTCCATAAAAAAACAAAAAAAACAAAAAAGACCAAAAAAAAAAAAAAAAAACATGTCCATGAGTGGCAAGTGAAAATAAAGATGCATCTGCTCTCTGTCAACAAGTGAGTTTATGTACATTGTACAGTTGCTGCACTGGCAGGCTTGCCTTAAATGTCAGTGTGTAGACAGATCTGACCTAAAAAGCACAGCAACCCTCCCATAGATTTTCAGGCATAGCGCGTAAAGGAGCATGCTGCCATGTCTTGATACGCTTTTGTTCCCGGTAGGCACCAAACCTGCATAGCAATGCCATTGCTTGAGTCATTCCGTATAAGCAAAACCGAATTAGTCGGTTTCTGTGGGTTTATGCACAGCCCCAGTGGTTGTTTTGACTGAATGATTGGCTGATTTCTCTAGTCTGGTAAAAGAATTCACATTTGAATGAGATATACATATTGTTTCCTCTATAGAGAAATAATAACTAGCTAAAATGTGACTTAATATTTTGCAGAATGGGATTAAAATTACCCACCATTCTATATATTTTTAAATTATGGTTGCTTATGCAGCTCTTCGGGGAGAAGCAGCACAAATTGTTCTTTTATATGTGGAAATGCTGTTTTTCTAACGTTTGTGCACTGGCCAGATTTTGTGAGTTTTAAGAATCAGCCATTTCTGAGATGGATATTTAGAGAGATTGCTACGATTGAGAGCACATGTCAATGAAACAGGATGTCATGAAATTTAAAAAGTAACATAGTTTCTTTTTTTTTTTTTTTACAAATGGAAAGAAGATCTAAAGCTAAAGGTAAGAGGTAGAAGGGAGAAGGATGTGGATAAAACATTACAATATTTTAAGTACACTTAGCTATCCCCAAAGATGAATGTAGAAATTATATACTGAAAGCATGTACTAATAAGAGAACAATCTTGCTTAATTGTGTGACATATTCTATCGGCTCAAAAAATATTGTTAGATCAGAGGAGACTGTCAAATGTGCCTACGTAGACAGGTAAAGTGGATGTATTCAAAGCCAAACTGGAATTATCAGTGTAATAAGATTGGGATTTTTCACATGCATTACACATTAGCAGAAATTTTGAAAGAGGCTAAACTGAGGATATTATTCTAGCTGATGAAGGTTATCTAAAGTTTCAAAAGTTTCAGTGTTGCATTGCAACCACAAGAAACAAGCACCTGAGGATGAATATATCTATGACGCATTTTTTAATAAACCAGATGAATTAATTTAGTCTTTGTTAGAAGAGGATCATTGTGTTAAGACTGCATAACAGTGACTTTAAAACATCTTTGAGACATCTTCAAGTCTCAATACGTTCTGGATTTTAAAAAGGGAGACTATCCTGAAATTATCAGAAACGTACAAAAAGACTTGCTTTTACATTGGCAGTTGTGTACAACTGTAAGGCAGGGTTCTCTTAAGTGACAGCAAGCACAACAGGGTTGTGGTGTACATTGGACATATGCAACACACTCAGGTGGCACTGTCTCAGATGACCCCATGATGGGATGCTTTGATTGTAGACAAACAAGCTCAGGTGCTCCCAGATATTCTATTATAGGGTAAACTGCATAATGATTTCATCATTTCAAATGCAACTCATGCTCTTTTTCTGTGAAAAATTGCCTGCCATGAACTGCTGACTTTTGGGGGTCTCCTCAACTATATTGTACTAAGCTGCTGTGGTGTGTTGTCAGGAAGGTCAGGCATGCGTTAGTAAATGCATATTCAATTAATGATATTTTGACATATATAATTGAGAGTTCTTCATCCTGTGAAACCAACTAATACTGGTCCATAAAATTAATTGTATTCTGTAAAATATAGCAGACTAAGGCAGACCCTGGGCTTCCTTTGGAACTCTGGTAATATTTGTCCTTTAGTTCATGATGCGAAGACATGGAGCTTCTGCTGGTGCTACTCCCAACTTTTAAGAACTGAGAAGGACTCCGAATGGCCTGCAGGACACAGGAGAGCTTCAATCTGTGTGGATCCAGGGCCAGCAGGAACAGAGCATTCCTAGAACCATTTAAAAATATTAGCGGACTGTGGGTGACCTGCTGGACTCTGGATGGTTACTGGTAGCATCAAAAATGCCAAAATGCAAGAGCAAAAGGTATTCTCAATCCTCCAGTCCACACAGATCAAATACAAGAGACAAAGGCATACAAGAACTTTGAAATCACACATCTGAAATTTCTGGAATGATAGTAACTCAAGTAAAGAAAGAAGTCCATCATTCTACAGAATAAATTGGATGTGAAATAATCTGTCAGGTGTCAAAAAAAGAGAAAGGACAATCACAAAAGAATTACTCAGCACTGGTAAGGAAAGCAAAGATCTGTACTAATGATGTTGAGACAAGAAATCATGTCTGCATTTTGTACTCTGGACAACTCTGATGAAGACAGGAAAATACAACGTATTAATTATTGTAAAAATAAAAAAATAAAGAAGACAAAGGTAGAAAAATAGAGGAGAATAGAAAAATGATGGACACACTGAATGAACAATGCAGGAAAGAACTGGAATGAATGAAATATATTCCAATAGATGTCTAGGAAATTAAAGATTCCATGGAAATTCATAAAACCACTTGAATGAAACTGAAGACTTGAAGACAGTGTTGAAGATAATGAACATGGAATGAAAGATTTCTTAATTGTTTGAAGTTTCTCCCTCACAACCCTGCCAGTAACAGGGTTTTGAACTAGGAATCTTCACTTGCCAGGGAGGCACTTATGCCTCTGACACTTATGCCTCTATTATCCTGGCTAAATGCTGGTAAGTAAATTCTTTTAAGGTTTTTTTCTTAAAGATCTCTTAAAAGTAACAAAGAACCAGAAAGTAATAACTTAGCAGCTATAAGATAATAATATGAGAACCAAAGCTGTCATTGAGGCAGTGAGAGATATCACAAATAACGTAAAATGACTATTTGCTAAAGTAGCAGCAGCAAAGTTTAAAGACATGAGAAAAGAAACTGACATACAGTTAAACAGGGCATATAGAGCTCCGCACGGCTATAACCACAATAAATCGACATCTAACTAAATGGTAATCAAGATCTAAGAAGTTCTACAAAACATTAGTAAAAAAATATTTGTATTTTAATTCTAAGTTGTATTATCTTTAAAAAAACAAAAGAAGAGAAAACATAGCAGACTATTATATTTATATATACAAAAATGCAAAAAAGAATATTATCAAAATTTGACATTAAATTAATAGTTTCTTTGAGGATACAGACAGAAATATTTTCGTTTAATATAAATGAAAGGCTGAATGAATGAATGAAAAATTTCAATCCTAGAAAATATTATAGCTATGAGAATAACTGAAGTCTTGTAACCTGCCACATTTTAAGGTCATGCTCACCTGGGAATGAAAGTATAGAAAAGCCAATTTTCCCTATTATATTTTCAGTCAGATGTTATGCTCTTATATTGAGATATATAGAATGATATATTTCTCCAAGTCCTACAAAAAATGCATAAGGTTTGCAATGAAACAATTGAGGTCAATTTTTACTTTTTCTTATTGTACCTAACATTAAAAAGGAAGAAACAACTCACTATCTTTGTTAATACCACTGTGAATTGTTTCTGATGTTTTCCTTTTCCTTCAGCCTGTCTCTGTTGGTCTTGGCATGGATGCTTGTATAATCTTATGATTTCTTACAGTTCAGTCTCTAGTTGTATTTTCTTCTCATTTATTTGATAACTATAGTGATCCAATTGCTCTGTGAAACTTTTAGCCTGTAAAAGTACAGGAGGATAGAAGAACTGGTCAGCATTTTAGAATATTCTATTTTAGTTCAAATATATATATATATATATATATATATATATATATATATATATATATATATATATATATGGAAATGTGGAGTAATTAAGAGCTTAAACTGAGTGAAATTTAGAAAAAGATGTCAATGGCACAGAAAACATCGTCAGGAGGAGTAAGACAGAACAGGTAGACTAAGCTCATCTTCTCCAGTGAGACTCAATGGCAAGTTTTTTTTTTACAAAATACTCCAGCCAAGTAAAAAACTTTTAAAGTAAAACGCTGCAAAGTTGACTGCAATCTTCTGTCACATAAAAACAAAAGCAACATCAGCAGCAAAAAAGTAAAAGAAAACAAAATACCAAAAGAAAACAAAATAAAAAACAGACTATCCACCTGTTAGTGTACCAAAATGAACCCACTGCAAGGCTACTCCTTTCAACGGCCATTCAAGGCTTAAGTCAACCAACCTTTTCAAACTATGATAGGCCTTGCATTTCAGTACATTGTTGGTCTTAGTTTTTGTGCTGGCAAACCTTGAGCAAGGATCTTCAAGGCAAGAGAAGGATACAGCTAAGGTGTGCAGTGTATAAGAGCCTATGATTTCAGGTTGGTTGCCATTAGGATTCAGATTGGGCATATCCTCTCAGAGTTGCTGGCTGCCATCATCAGTCTCAGTACAACATAAACCGCTGCCTTGCCCTGGCTGCAGACAAACGTGTTCTAAGCTGTTCAGAGGCAGAGGAAACACAGCCCCATGGCAATTTAAGCTGCTTTGCATAACCACATTGAGTGCCTTGTCCGTGTAGATCCTCAGGGCCTAGACATCACATAGATGTATGCTTTCAGTTTCTTAAATACTGTATGTTCTGCCAAGAAGGTAGTCTGAACAAAACTGAGTACTGGTGATAAAATTTTGTATTTACCAAACGTTAGTGGTTTCATACCAAAACATGAAAATGAGTTTGAGATATTTTATAAACTGTAATCAAAATATTTAGCTTGTTCCCTCTTTGTGTTACAAACACTATTGTTCAAAATATATTGATAAGGTGTTGAGAAATTTGTTGGTTACGTTCTTATTGAAAACCAATAGCATTAGCACTATTCTCTCAGAATCCCAATAGTTTGCTTTTATTACAAAGACAATTTGAAATATGTGTAAGAATAATAAAACAATAATATTGAATAATCAAACTTTCTGTTACATAAAAACAATTTTAATCTTGACAAATTTAAACAATACTACATACCTAATCGTGTGCTTTGTGAATATCAAGCTGATGATTTGCCATGAAGTGAAACATAAATAATTATTTTTGACTTTATAGTAATGCCAGATATAAAAAGAATATCAAGTAAGTATCAGGAAGAATTTGTCTCAATGAGCTACTAAAGGATTTAATGTAATTTCATTAAACTAATATACCTTGAAAAACACATAAAGATTCAAATGTTATGAAAATCATAGTATATATTAAAATTAACAGAACTATTTTGGGAATTCCCCTAATAGAAAGATATAAACACTGAAGCAGACAGCAGGTTGCATGAAATATCAGTATTGCTAAGAGTATGTCTCAAGAAGTTTAAAATATTGGCAAATAAATCATTCCAAAAACTCTTCATGCCAGTTACAGTTCATTAAAGATACAATAACCTACTTTTGGCAAAATCATTATTATTAACAAAATACTATTATTAATAACATTTATCTTCCTTTTATTTATTCATTTTTAAAAATGTACTTGGTACAGAATCTCACTGCATAGTTTGTATTCATAGTGATACTACTGTTTAAAGCCACCCCAGTGCTAGGATTAAAGGCATATGGCACCACACCTGGTCTCCATGGCTTGCTCAGCATGCCCCGATGGGTGGGGTGGGATGTGTGCACCATGTGGTGCCTAGGATCAAACCCTAGTCCCTGCACTTGCCTAAGCAGGTGCTTAGTCCACTGAGTTAACTCACTGGCCATACAACATTTATCAGTAATTTTTTCAGTATAATTATAAAATTACCTAGAATGATAAGATATAATGAGGTTTAGAGTAACAACTTAGTCCTTGATAACATGTTTTTGATTTAGAAATTTAAGAGTGAATAACTGGAACCAAGGAAATAATACTTTCAAATTCATTTTCTTCATTTTCTCTTGTTGATACATGTCTACTGGGCCAGAAGAGCTGGATGCTTAATTCTCCATACTTGAATATATCTCAATATTATATCCACCAAAAAAGCAAGTGCTACAAATTATTTCTTCAGAATGATAATTAGAAAATGTCACATCAAATTATGATGTACTTATTATTTCAATTCAGTATGTCAAGGTCTGAAATTTGTTTTAAAATTCAAGTGGCCCATTTCTGTAGTTCCAAATTAGCCTTGAAAATCTTAATGAGCATGAACAGTGGGGTCAGCCTCTGTCCTAGTTTTGGACTTTGTATTTCTTTTTCACATGCATGTTTATGGAGGCTTCAGATCAAAGCAGGAGAAGGAAGAAGGGTCAAGAAATCAACATGCAGGGGCCCAGCAGGATGGCTCAGTGGTCTAAAGCACCTGCAGGCGGCTGTAGGAACCATGGTTCGATCTCTGGCACCACATGTTTTGCCAGCCCTGCCCTCAGGGCAGGCAGAGACAGCCATAAAAATAAATAAGCAAACAAAAGTTCTGAAAGAAGAAAAAAAATTAAAAAAAGAAATCAGTATATATTCTGTCTTATCATTTTTGTGTTTTGCCTTGACTTTCTGAACACTATGCAGAGGGTAAAGAGACTCTCTGTCATGTGGCTTTTTCTGATAACTGTTTCCTCTTTCACAGTATGAATGTTGAGGACCAATTTAGCACTGGTACATTCTATTCATGTCACCAATGTGTCCTGAATTAATTTCAGGGAATTTCTCTTGTGTGAAATTATACAGATTTTTCAGGTTGTAAATGGATGCAGCTCATAGAACACTTTGCCTGCTTCTTCATTTTTAGATTTCACAGACTTAGTTTACATGACAATTCGCTATGATTCCTAGACTCCAAGATATCCATGTCAAGTTTCCTAAGTCATCTCCTTTAAGTCAGGGGGATTTCAATCCAGTGTCCTCCTTGTTGCCATTTATATTGGTACCTATTAGATGATAAATTAAAATTTCATTTGGAGTTCCTGTTTTTCTAACTATGACTTTAACATGCTAATGATTCTTGTTTACAGGCCCATGATTTGCCTCATGGATAACTTGTTTGCTACTTACAAGAGTTATGGGACATTAGCATAGAAAGTAAGTTGTGTTTACCTCCCATGTGTATACCTAAGCAAAACCCAACACAGAATCTTATTTTAATGTTCTATGAACACCGTAGTTATGTGTGTGTGTGTGTGTGTGTGTGTGTGTGTGTGTGTGTTGTGGGTGTGTCTGTATGTGGCCAGCTCAGTTTACTGTGGGGGAGGGGCTGCCATGGCATGTGGTGCTAGGCATCGAATCATGGTCCCTGCACACTTGTCTAAGCTTGCCTAAGCGGGCACTTAAGACCACTGAGCTATTTCCCTGACCTGTTAGCTATATTTTTGAATTGTGTGTTTAGTGATCAGCATCTTCTATTCTTGTTTTAAAATCTAATTTTGTTTTTGAACTACAAAAGCACAAGGAAGAATAAAATTCAGAAACAAAGACAGAAACAGGGTAACAAACATCAGTACATATTTAAAGACTTTCAAAACCATAATAGCTGAAGGACAATCATCTCTTGTTCAGATTAGTGGATAAAGTTATGTAAGGCAACTATGGATATATGGTTGCATATTACTGCTTGCTTTCAAGAAACCTTAAATTTTATTCTTATCCTTTTTTTTACTATTTTAAAAAATCATTTTGAAGAAATTATAGTAATAATCGATATGACATTAGAAATGATATACATTTAGAAGACCAGCATGACAGGTATTCAAGCATTGTTTCTGTATTAGACATTGCTGTCCTCATTGTAGTTGCTTAATTCACAGACGTTAGCATACAGAGTTAGTCAGAGTGAGAACTCTACCCATTCACTGCTATTTTCAGAAACGGATGGAGGAGTTTAGTGCCATCACCTCAGCCATCCTGGACATATATGCTGCATGTTTTTCCTATCTTTCTTTTTATGTTTGCTCTTTTATCTCCTCTTTATTGTCTAATTTATAAGTTTCACTTCTATTTTAGTATATCTCTTACACATTTCAGGTTTTATTTCTTCTTTTGCGTTCTTACAATGGAAACAAGGTGACATTTACACATGTAGGTCTGGTTTATTTCACTTATGACTGTAGCATCTAGTTAAATCCACTTACCTACAAAGGCTTTCAATTTGTCTTTCTTTATAGCTGAGTAATGCTTCATTGTATAAAAACACCACAAATTTTCATTCATTGCTCAGGTGATGGGCATTTTGGAGGCTTCCAAGATTTAGCTTTTTTGTGCTGCTATAAATGTGAGTACCTATGTATAATTATTGTATGATGTTTTTAGTTCTTCTTGACAAATACCCAGAAGGTGAATTTCTGGATTGAACGGGATTTCAACACCAGTTTTCTGAGGTATCTCTACACTGATTTACACAGTGGTTGTACAATTCTGCATTCTCACCAGCAATGGAGAATTGTTTTTGCTAAATTATTTGTTATAGTTTATGTCTAGTTGTGCCCCCAAAGCCTCATGCAATCATGGGGCGGAGACTTCTATAGACTGAAATTTGATTCATGAGTCAATGGGATTATGTGTTTTACATACTGACGAGATTATTGGTCTGAGTACTCCTGGGAATTATAGGTGTGGCTGAGGTGGATCGGCTGGGGCAGAGAGCCTGATGTAATTTAAAGAGACAGAGAGACAGACTAGTGCCCTTACTCTCTGCTCCTTTGGCTGGTCAATAGTCTCTGTCACTGTTGTTGCTGTTCTGCCGCCGTGAACTGGATGCTCTCTGCCCTGTTGCACTCAGCCTTGGGCCAGCCGAATATGGACTGAAACCTCCAGTAACTGTGAGCTAATAAGCCTTTCCTTCCTTCATTTTGAGTGTCGGGTATTTGTCCCAGCAATGAATAAAAAATAACTAAGACACTACTGAATTTGATTATTAATTCTAGGAGCTTCTCAGTGGAGTTTTTTGGATTTTCCAAAGAGAGAATCTTATTATCTGCAAATAATAGTAGCTTAACTTTTTTTTATCTATTCTTATTCCTTTTATTTCTCTTTTTGGTATAATGTCTCTAGCTAACGATTCTAGAACTATAATGAACAGCAGTGGTGATAGAGCACATCTTTGTCTTATGATCTGAAAATAAAAGATTTCAATTTTATCCCATTTTGACTTAAATTTGAAGTTGGATTATCATAGATGGCTTTTATTAGATTAAGATAGATATTCCAATTTTCGGTAGGCTTTGATCATGAATGACTGTTGGACTTTGTCAAAGGCATTTTCTGTATCGATTAAGATGATCATATGGTTTTTGGATTTGGTTTTACTCATATAATGTATTACCTTTATAGATTTGTGTATGTTGAACCATCCTTGTGTCCCTGGGATGAGTCCTACCTGGTCATGGTGTATAATTTTTTTTTTTTTTTGGTCTTTTTGAGACAGGGTCTTTCTATGCAGTTGAAGCTGGCCTTGAGCTCACTTTACTTTTGTAGCCCAGGCTGGTCTCAAACTCGCACCAAGCCTCCTGCCTCAGCCTCCTGAGTGCTGGGATTACAGGCATACGCCACCACGCCAGGATTTTTATAATCTTATTAATGATTTGTTTATTCTATTTTCTATGGTTTTATTGAGAATATTTGCACCTATATTCCTGAGGGAGATTGTCCCATAGTTCTCCTTTTTTATTGGATCTTGCTTTGGTTTTGGTATTAGCATAATACTTGTCTTTAGGAATGATTTTGGGAGAGTTTTTTCCTTTTCAATTTTATTGAAGAGTTTGAGAAGTATTGTGATTAAATCATCTCTAAATTTCTTACAGAATTAAGTTGTAAATCCATTAGGACCTGGGCTCTTCTTTGTCTGTATTTTATTGTATGTTTTATTTCATTGGCTATTTAGGTTTTTAGATCTACTTGATGTTTATATGATTCAGATTTTTATGTCTGCTTGACTCAGGTTTGGTAATTTGTACCTATCTATGAATTTAGCCATTTCTTCTGTGTCTTCAATTCTGTGAGAGTAAAGATTTTCAAAGTAGCTATTAATGATCTTCAGAATTTTGACAGGATCTGTAGTAATTTTGCCCTTTCCCTTCCTTCTTGCTTGAATTTGAGATTTTTCTTTGCAATTTTAATGAGGTTAGCTAGATGTTTATCAATTTTATTTAATTTTTCAAAAAACCAGCTTTTTGATTCATAATTTTTGTATTGTTTTCTTTATTTCAGTTGAATTAATTTACATTCTAATCTTTATGATTTCCTTCCATCACTGGGCTTTGGGCTGAGTTTGCTCTTCTCTTTCTCGAACCTTGAGATGCAGCATTAGGATCTTTATTTGTTTGCTCTCATTCTGTTTTTCTAATGTGGGAGTTCACTTCTATAAATTACCCTCCAAGAACGGCTTTCATTAAATTGCACAAATTCTGATAAGTTGTGCTTGAATTTTCATTGGACTGTTGATATTGTTTCATTTCTTGTGTAATTTAGTCTGTAATCCATTGGTTGCTGAGGAGGGTGCTCTTTAATTTGCATGTATTTATTGTGTTTTTGTGATTTCTTTTGTCATTAATTTCCAGTTTCATTGCACTGTGTTCAATGTGCATGGGATAATTTTTTTTTTGTTGCACATACTTAAACATGACCTGTGCAGTAGTACATGGTCTGTGTTAGAAAATGTCCTACGTTCATCTGAAAAAAACGTGTATTCAGATGTTGTTGGGTGGAACACTGTACATGTCCACTAAGTCCATTTGTTAAAAGGTTTGGTTTAATTTTGCTACTTCTTTGATAAGGTTTTGTCTGCTTGATCTATCTTTTTGAGACAAGGAGGTATTAAGGTCCCCTTTATGATTATGATACTGGTTATTATATTTTTCATGTTCTTTTCAATTTGTCATATATACTTAGGTGCTTCTTTATTTAGTGCATAGTTATTTATGACTGTTATCTCTTCTTTAATTTTTCCCTAACTAGTTTATAGTGACCTTCTTTATCTCATTTGATTGTTCTTGGATTGAAGTACACATTCTGTGCAAACAGAATAGATATTCCTGTTTTTATGCAGGATCCTGGAACATGTAGCATTATTTTCCATCCTTTGGCTTTCAGCCTATGAATTTCTTCATGGTTTAAATGTATTTCTTGCATAGAGCATATTGTTGGATTTTGCTTTTTATTTTTTTCACTTTATGTTATTTTATTTATTTTTTCGTGGAACTGGAGTTTGAACTCCGGCCCCTGCACTTGGATTTTGCTTTTTAATCTGATCTGCCAGTCAATTCCTTTTAATAGGTGAATTGAGTCTATTTACGTTGATGATTGTAACTGAGATGTACTGACTTAGATTTGTCATGTTATTTTGCGATTTTTGGTTCCCTACTTTTGTCCTGTGTTCAGTGATTTGCCATATTCTTTGTATTTTCATTCTTGTAATTGTCAGTATTTTGATCCCTTTCTAGAATATGTTTTAGTATTCTTTGTATAGTTGGTTTGGTCATTTTGAATTTCTTTAGTTGTTCTTTGTCATGAGAGTATTTAACTTCTCCATTAAACCGGAAAGAGTATTGCAGGATATATCAGTCTAGGTTGGAATTTGTTTTCTTGGAGAATTTGAAGTACTTCACTGCATGTTCATCTTGACTTAATGATTTGTGAGGAGAAATTTCCTATTATTCTGATGGGTTTTGCTTTAAACGTGATCTGTTTCTTTTCTCTAGCAGCCCGTAGTATACTGTTCTTGTGATGAATTTCTGGGATCTTGACTATTATGTGTCTGGGTGTAGTTTTAACTGGGTTGATAGTACTTGGAGTTCTATATGCCTTAGTTGCTGAAAGTCAGTTTGTTTCCACATATTTGAGACGTTTCCTGCTATTACTTATGCCATATTATTCTTATGTTATTTGCATTGCTTATCATTTTCTCACTGATGCCTATTAGTTCTATGTTTCATTTTTTGCATCATTTTGCCAATGTTGAGCTATCATTTCTCGGATCCTAGTTGTTTTTAAGAGATTTTGTTCTTATCTGCAATCGTTTTCAAGGTTTGAAAGCCTATTTTCACTTTCATTCACATGATTTTGCCAACTTGTGATTGAGCTTTTAATTTCCTGTATAGCTCCTTGAATCTGCTTCACGCATTGTTTCTTTATTATATTAGTCATTCAAGGATTTCATAACTCTTCTATTATCCTATTTTTTTAAATCAGTGTCTTCCTTAAAGATGTTTAGCAGTTCTCTCCCTGTAGTTATCATTATTTTTTAACCTGTGAAATTATGTCTAATCTGATTACCTCTGCAATTGTTCCTTTACTTCAGGTGCTATTATTTCAGAGATTTCAGGTCTGTGGCTTTCAAATTCTTCTCTGCTGATATTTTCTGAGTTTGTTCTGGGCAGACTTAAGCCCTACAAATGCATTTTGCTCCTTCTTTTTGTTATTATTCGTTCCAGGAAGAAGTCTTAGTTTTGATTTCTGTGTTACCTTTCTGTGAAAGTTTGATAGTCGATAGCTGTGTCACTGGATTCAGATTCTATCTGTAAAGAGTCTATTTTTTTGGGTGGTATCTGTCCCATCTCAGAGATTCTTGCTTTATGTGTGTCCCAAGATTTTGCCTTCTCTATAGACTGAGTGTGAGATATTTGTTCCCATTTCATGCTTAAGTGTTTGGCTTTGGTGAACTTATTCAATCACCTCCCAATGTTAATTCCCAAGGGAAAACACGTGGTTGAAACAGACATGTTTTCCTATTTACAGTATAACAATTAGCAGTACTACTAATAGGTAGTGAAATCAGAAACTGACAAGCTTTTACAATGAGTGGCTTTGTACTTTAGTCCATAGGAGCAAACGTTATAGCTGTATGCCTAAGTAGATCTTAAACTGGGAATTTATGTTTAAATCAGTACCCCTGAGTTCCATCTGGGCACCTTCCCTTTATATGCCTAGAGTCTTCCAGGTGGACTAGCTCACACCAGTTACTTGCTGCCACCTCTGTTTCACAGGAATCCTCCTGTAGGTCTGGCCTTGGTCTGGGCTGTGCTGTGCCCAATTGTAGGGAATTAGCCAGCTGTGCTTGCTGGCTTCCCACCCCACAGCTCCTTCCCAATACGCCCACTGAGGTGGAATGGAGCAATGGCAGCTATTGTCTTCTATTCTGTTGCATCGCAGAAATAGCTTTGAGACCATGAACTGGATTTAAAGGTAGGCCAACAAGGTCCCACTGAGATAGCTTGCCATTCTGAGCACTTACACGGCAAGCACAAATACTCAGGCTTAATCCCCTGTACAGCATGCTGTCTCCCACTCCATCCCTATGCTAAGCCAGTTACCAAAACCAGGTATAGTGAAGCATGCTTGTAATCCCCCTACTGGGAAGACTGAGATGGGAGGATCACTACTACTGTACTGCATAGTGAAACCTTGTACCAAATAAATAAATAAATAAACAAACAAACAACGAAATAAAAATAAACAAGTTGCTTCACATACAAAGGGAAAATATCCACAAATAAATGAATGAAAGTATGACAGTATTTAAAGATTTTTGAAAAAAAAAACAGTTTAGCAGTTGATATCAATGGAATGATTTGCTCCTTTTCTCATAGATAACACGAAACTTTATATAGCTATAAGTCTTTACGTGGAGAATGATTAGAAAATTGGAACTTATGCATGACTTCTGTTTGTAAAGCATTAAAATTAGTCTGATGTGGTTGATATACACACAAATAATTAAGTCTGAAAATACTTCCTAAGTGACTCATAGATTTTCTCTGTAACTGTAGTATTCCTGAAGCATTTATGGTAGTTTGCTTTTTTTATTCCTTTCAAATCACTGAATCCATCCACTAGCTTCATACTGTCATGGCAGGTGAGATAATTTCCTATTCATTTAGTATTTAATAACTAAGTTATAACAAATGAATCCAAAAGAAAAGTTTATTTTGCTAAAGTATTACATGTAACTTCAATACAAGTAAAACAATAAATTATAACACACATAGAATGTATATAGAGACAAAACACAAACTAATGTAATATTAACATTAGCATGACAGTAAACATGAAGAACCTTAATATCCTATGATGACTTGATTAGAATTTCCACATGGAGTTGAATTAACTGTGAATATCAAAGCTAAGAAAGGGGCCTGGCGAGATGGCTCAGTGGTCGAAAGCGCCTGTTTGGGGAAGCTTGGGCGACTTCAGGGACCGCGGTTCGATCCCCGGCACCACATGCTGCGCCAGCCCTGCCCTCGGGGCGGGCTGAGCCAGCCATAAAAATGAGTGAATAAACAAACAAAGGTTCTGAAACAAGAATAAAAATAATAAATAAAATTTAAAAAAAAAAAGCTAGGTAAGATTTGTTCTAGGAATAACACAACACAGTAACTATTGTTATGGTTTATTGTCCCATGTTAGAAGTGGAATTCCACTTCAGTAGTAGAAAAGTAGGCATTTTCTGAGTTGGTATACATTTGAAAGCATTTTTTCTTGTCAAAAATTTTTAAAACATAACTAGTGAATTTTTCATACAGTTAAGAAAAATGCCACAGATAAATATTAAATTTAGTTATATAATCATCCTGTTCATATGACTGATTGATAACTTTTAGTATTCACCTTATCAATATTAGGCTTTTAGAGTTAAACTACATTTTCATCAAGTAAATGTTTATACTATTCTTTAGCTATGTAATTGTAAAGTAATATAAACTTAAAATCAGTCAGTTCTTCATACTGTGCTTTGAATTTTGCAAAGCATGTAAAACTTTTTATTTAATAATAATTATTTCAGTTAGAATTTCTCTTTCCGTTTTCAAAATATTCTTAATGAAGTCAATATTTGGAACAGTTTTTGCAATAATTTTACAACTAAAAGAAATTAAGTCTATCCTTTTGCCCCTAGTAATAATCATTTTTCTACATTGACATCACTCATGTGTTTGAGAAAGCTTTCAATACAAACAATATCTAATAACTTTGGATAATAATAGTGATTAAGACTCTGAACAGATTTGTCATTCTTGTACTACAGAGCCTTTCACTTCGTAGACTAACATGCAAGAATTGTTCTTATTAAGGACAATGCATAGCATTGAAATCAGAATGTGAGGCTGGGCCACTTGCAATTTACAACTACAGTTCATTGTGCATGACAGCTTTTGTGTCTAAAGGAAAGTTCAGGTAACATCAAACTTTATGCTGTAACAGTACAGGCAATGCATGTTGAAAAACAAAGGAAATCTCTGCTCTGAGCTCAAAACTCATACTCTTGACAACAGATAAAAAGCTGGTGATGAGGCAAAACTATTAAAATCAACAAAAATTTACATATTAATTAGCTGTTTATGAGAATACCTGCTTAAAATAAAAATAAGAAATAGAAAAATATTCTTACAAGTATTAATTTTATGTAAGCCGGGCCTATTGTAAATCAAAATTTATGATGAAATGTGTACCTACTGCAGATTTTAACTGCCCATGTTGTTTATTAAATCCTTGACAATTGAGCTCATACATCAGTGGTAATTGTTTAATGACTATTACACAATAGGAGGAAGATTATACAGTACCAGAATAGTATGGGACACTACAGATTGGAGGATTTTACCTGACCCTTTTGTCTCTCTTTAAAATTTAAATGCGTATATGAAACGTTTTCCTTATTTCAAAGATATTAAATCTGAAATAAATATAGAACCATACATGTTGTTTTCCATTCATAAGCTAAAGATCAATATTATACACACTTTATAGTAAAAATATAAACTTAGTTTTAAAATCTAACAAAAACTTGACACTTAGGCTATAAACAATAATAGGAACAACAACAACCATAACAGATAAATGAAATATCTGGAAGCTCAAGGTTTCTCTGGAAAGCATGCTCTCAGAATGTGTTAGTGGAAGTCACATCCTTAAACAAATACTGAAGTACATGAATGTGTGTGTGTATGTTTGTATCAGCTCCATACATATTATAGAGTGTATACATCTATACAAATAGCACATCATGCTTCACCGATATTTTAAAAATTTATTCAATGGCTAAAATAAAGTTTAAAATAATATAAATCAAAATAAATCAAAGAGGATATTATGCAAATTTGTTTCTGTGAAATAATGAGAACACTCCAGATTATCTCTAAAGAAGTCAGAGTTGACATAAAAACTTAAAGTACACAGCAGCTTAAAATAAATAGAATAAGATAATGTAAGTGTGCTAATGATTCTAAAATTAACTTACTATATATTTTTATGTCTCCTTTGTGTTCTGGTCTTCCTCTGAAGCACTTTAGAATGTTGATATAAAAGCAAGATTTTATAGTGGGTCCTTTTACCCTCTTACTATAGCATGTATCCCTACCATAGTATCGTCTTTATAAAATATTCAATCATCATCATATTTTAAATTACAGTGTTTATATGTTTTACCCACAACTTTCAGTTAAGTCAAGCAAATAAGGATGAAGGAGACAGCTCAGTGGTCTTGCTTGCCTGGCAAGTGCAAGGACCCATGTTTGACCCTATAGCACACCTGTGCAGACCCTTCGCAAAGCAGGCCATTGACTGGGTATGGTGGTGCATGCCTATGGTCCCAGTGCTGGAGAGGCTGACACAGGAGGATAGCTATGAATCTGAGTGCATAGCGAGACCCTCGACCCCACCCCCTCCAAAAAAGAATGAAGATAGAAGATAACGTCTATTGAATTCTTTGTTACATCCTCATTGGTACCAAGCAAGATGTTATTAAACAATTCTACAGTTCATGAAGGTTTTTTTTTTTTTTTTTTTTTCATGAAGGTTTTTTGATGGTAGGCTGCTCGTAATACATTTGTCAAATCATCAAATTCTTTCCAATGGTGTTCATGTTCTTAATTTATTTTCAAGTTTTAACCAATTCACTATATGCATTATGCTTCCTGACAAAATAAATTATAGTAGAAGATACAAATCATAAATATTACAAGTTTAGCAAGATTATTTTCCCTTTATGTTGATTATCTATACCTTCTCAAGTGCTTTGAAAAGAGTAAAATCTTAAAACACATTTATGAAACATCATTAAAATTCTTTAGATCTCAAAGCAATGTTAAATGATTCATGTATTTTTATGAAATTCATTAGGAATCATAAAATTTTGCTAAGGTGTATTAATGGAAATACATCATCCATCAAATTAACAATGTTTATATTTTAAATAATCTGTTATACTGCATAAAGTTAAAATCTTATTTATAATAAATTGTTTAGTATAATAGATATTGCATTCCACTATGTTCAGCATGGTGATTATATTTCATTTGCTAGATAGAAGAGGTATATGTATTTCTATTTTGAATCATAAGTGGTGAAATTCTAATGGCCAGAAGTATATAAGGCTTTTTATATGTCTATATAATTTTATTGTATTCTTCCAAAACTCTGTGCATTTAAAATGAGGTAATTAAACTCTAAGAGACTAATTTAATTCTTAATATGGAATTATATTTTTCCAGGAAAAAGGAATTAATC
Organism: Myocastor coypus; assembly: GCA_004027025.1. Classification (NCBI taxonomy): domain Eukaryota; kingdom Metazoa; phylum Chordata; class Mammalia; order Rodentia; family Myocastoridae; genus Myocastor; species Myocastor coypus. The sequence goes on along the minus strand of PVJA010001629.1, from coordinate 3,144 downwards.
AAAACACCTAATTTAAATTCATCAGAAATAATTTCAGTTATATTTAAGATAGTAAGGAAATATATTCTGCATGTTACTTAGAGATTCTTTTTTTTTTTTTTTTGTCTTTTTTTGAGACAGGATCTCACTATGCAGTTCAGGCTGGCCTTGAGCTCACTTTTGTAGCCCAGGCTGGTCTGGAACTCACATTGATCCTCCTGCCTCAGCCTCCCGAGTGCTGAGATTACAGGTGTGCACCACCACACCCGGCTACTTAGAGATTCTTAAAAAAAACTGCTTTGATACAAGTTGAAAATCATGTGAATGAGTTTTCCTTTCACCAATCCCAGCAAGTGAAAGAAGTGATATAAAATAACTCGATGGATTTTTAAATTATTATCATAAAAAGTGGGCTATGATAATGATATACATAGCAACCATTGTGATTTTACATTTTTAATGAGATCGTCTGCCTACTAAAAATCTGAGAATATTTTTATATTTAGACAAGTAATATATATTTACAATGAAGATATATTTTTAATTATAAGAGACTTAGATTTATAGAGACAATAATAAATTTTATATTACCAAAATCAAAATAAATTATTTATTACTCTCCTTATACCTGTCTTTATATAATATCATCACAAAGCTAGGTGAGAAAAAGAGATAAAAATTTATTCTTGAATTCAGATAGAAGTAAAAATAGCATTGATTTACTCTAAAGAAATTGTTTTCTATAAAATTCCATCTTAAATGTCATTGATTATATATTTTTTAATGTTACTTTCTCTAAAATTATTTTCAAGGGTTATAAAATAATTTATCAGAAAATCATGGTATTATTCTTGTCTATTTGCTTCAATATATATATATATATATATATATATATATATACTAACAATTTAATATTCCAATTACTTAAAAAGATAGACTTACTTATTAATTAAATTATATTGTATTCTTTGTTGAATTAATAGGCTACATTAATAGTAGATAAGTAGAAGGAATTTATAGTCCAAATCAAAGCAACGGAAACTACATTGTTGATAATATTTTCATGGAAATTCAGCATATGTATTTTAATAAATAAATACACATTTTCTCTACATATTTTTTTTTTTTGGTGCTCATGTTGCTGATCCATGTTGACTTCTGCCTTGGCCAAGCTTACTTTCTAATGAGCAACATTAATGTTCAGCATTAATACAATAGTTAATTGTAGCTCATAAAATTATATGTTTCTTCTATTTAACAGGTTTAATTTAGCATATAGGGTTGGCTATATTCAACAATTTTTAAGCATCAAATAGGTGCCCCTCATATTTCAGAAGCTAAGGATACATCATGAAACAGAGGAAGTTTCTGTAGTAGTTTTTGCGGATCCTGATTTTTTATTTTTATTAGTATAGAGTTGCAGTGCATCAGTTTACAAACACCTTGGAGAGAGGGTGCATGTAGAGGATGCAGCTCATTGCTTTTGATGACTTTCTCTTTTCCTCAACCAACTTCCTTCCTCGTTTCAATCCCATTTTCCCCTTTTTATCCTCGCTGATATTAAACTTAGCTCCTGTTTATGATATATAACATTTATACACTTTCATATCATTAGGTTCCTCTACTTGATATATCTTTATTCTACTTATTGCTCTATGTATTCCCTCTTCCCCTTTCACTCCATTGCCAGATTTCTACTGATTTACAAGATGTCTATCCCTTTACCTCCTTTTTTCCACTCTTTAGTAGATGCTTAATTTCAAAATTTCTTTTCTGCAAATGTGCACGTTGTATCTATCTTCATTATGTTACTTTAGTGTTATTAAGATGCCAGAAATTAATGCTGTTGTTTCTAAAAAAAATGTGGTTCTTATTTTAGAAATTTTGGATTTTCTTTTAGGCTAGATAGGGCTATCAAAAAAGTAATGACCTCTAGTCAGTGATATAAATTAAATTCAATACTGAATCCCAGAAGGAATAATATAAAGTAGTACAATTCTTTTTTTTTTTTGGGGGGGGGAAGGGTCTACAAAATTTTTAGGCTCCTGCAACTAGATTAGACCTGTAGGGATCCACTTGTTTACAGCCTTCCAGTAGGTGGGATTACAGAAGTGTGCCACCACATTCAGTCTTAGTTGACATCTCAGTGCATTCTGAGGGTGGGGCTGGCACAGCAGGTCCAGGGATCAAACCCCCAGCCCCCTGTACCTGCCTGTAGATGCTTTAATCTGCTGAGACATTTGGCCAGCCCTTGAAATATTTGGCCAGCCCTACCAAAAAAAAAAAAAAAAAAAACAAACCTAAATAACTAAATAATCTATTTAATTCACCTAGGTGGATCCCTGAAAACAAGAAAAAAAAAAAAATCTAAAAACAAGCAAACAAATAAAAACGCTAAGAAATGGCAAGTGTTAACTGCAAGTTCTTTCAAGTAATAGTCTCATCTGTGGCTACTCTGTGCGATGTACTTTACTTGCTAGAGAAAATTAACATAGCCTTTGGTAAATTAGTACACAGCCATTGAAAGGAAAATATGGTATAATTTATAATTCCTAGAATAGATTTCAACATTAATTTGTAATCAACCTGAGCTATGTTGTTCTTTCTACCTTCTACCTTAATGTCACACAAGCAAGACCAGGACCAGGTGAACACTGTCAGGATATTCTTCAATTGATCAATTAAGGTTTGGATCACCTCACTTTCTTAGACACTTCCTTAGCCAGGTAACAGGTGTTATTTAAGTTTGACAGACTCCAGAGTAGAAAATAATCATAAAAATTTCAGATTAACAGAAGGGTTGTCTTCGGCTTTGACTGCTTGTACTGCTACAAATAACTATCTGAAGTGTCTTGTCTTGTGTATAACACGTTTTATGTTGCCATTTTTTGAAAGCTGAAAGGTCAAGTCATGCAGACAAAGTTCTGGTAGGTGCTTCAGTGTACATAGGTAGACCACAGGAAGGAGGAAACATCTTAAAAGAGGAACCAGAAAATACAGTGGTTTAGGAATAGGAATGTTTTATAATAACTTTCTTTTTCAGATGAACATGGTCCCATTAGAAGCACCCAGAGGGGCTAGGGAGATAGCTCAGTAGAATAAGTACTTATATGGCAAGCTCAAGGGCCTAAGCTACTGGTTCCACAAGAAGAAGAAGGAGGAGGA